>JAKKPZ010000463.1:0-33397 GCA_022814885.1 Ditylenchus destructor | reverse complement strand
AGTATTTCCGCCCAGCGTCAACTATACCGATAGACCCATGGTGCACTCCGAAAACAGAAATTACCAAGCTATGTTTCCACCTTATACCAACTATGGCAATAGTCCAATGATGTTCCAAGGACATCAAAATCTTCCCGGAGGCAATATGGATTTTAATCACTATCAGACTCCTGGAACTTCGAATCGCTATTACATGTGAAGAATATTATTTATTGTATTATTGTATTGGAAAGTTTTGTGCAAACTGAAATATTGTTTGTATTTTTGTATAATAAATATGTTTCACGTCTGTTATTTTCGTAAATTGCACGGTTTTTACTTAATTTCATTCTTGGCTTGTGGTACTATGAATTCATCTACTATTCGGTGCGATATGGCTTTTTGTTAGAACCTACAACTTACGATGATCGTAAGTATGATCATGTCACCACTCGTCTGCAAAAGTTAGCAAGGAACGAAGTTGTTTCAATAATAATTTAATTTCAACATAAACAGACATATTTTTTATCGACTTTAAAACAAAGTGAAAATTTTGCACAACCGGTGCCTTTTAACGCTTTTAATTTTCAGACACTTCTCTTCATAATACTTCTCTTAATTTCCCACGAGGTCTCAACATTCGCACAGAAATAAATTCTTGCCAGCAGCGTGACCCACTCTACATGACTGCCACTTTTGTAGCAAATTGAATTCGAAAGCATAAAAGCTTTCTATAACGAGGCAACAAACGGCAATAGTAAAATTATATAACGTTATTACTCTTTAAACTCATTATAGAAATGTTCCATTTGGTATAGGCAGCAATTTGCTCAAATGTGTGGAAACATTTGTCTCAACGGAATACTTTTTAAAAAACGGATCAATTGTTCGATTATTGGCTAAAAGTTTAACTTTAACCCAATTTCCATATTAGGTATTTTTGTTTACCAAAAATATCTGATTGTTTACCAAAAGTCTCAGTGGGATTTTTTCTTAATTATTTATGTTTCGCAATTAAAAACGGTGACCACTAAGTGCTTTAGCCTTTGCGCCGTAATCTGTTTTGTGTCAATTTTTGGTGTGGAAATGGAAGGGTGAAACACACCTCGCCGTCAGCGCTGTGCCGTAGTCTGCGAAGCGTGGTTCATTCGTAGAAAGCAGTGAAAGTCTATAAGATGCTATGGTCCAGTTAACTGGACTACAACTTGGAGCTTAGGCACGCTATAAAATTAGCACATTTTCATAACGTTGAATGCCGTTTTGAAAATTGTGAGTTTCATTCTTTCCTCATTTGAGCAAAAAGAAATGTGTCCTGCTTTAAGCGTGTCTATAAAATTTATCACGGACAGAAACAAGGAAGTGGGTGCCTTCGTTCAGTAACGAAGAAGAAGTGAATTCCATGTCCCAAATTGTACCTCAGTCTATAAAACTATACTTTTCCAACCCCTCCCGTTTAAAACTGAAGTACAATTTTTAGGTGAGGGTCCTGATAATGATGGATAAACCTGTAGACTTGTGTTTATTGTTATAATCACACTTAAGATTGCATTCTACGATATTAATGTCTCTCTACACTATTATTTTCAACCATGAAGAATTTCTTCGTTATTACAATTGTTCAACGTACGACGTGAATGATATACCTGTGGACGAAAGGAGCCAAGTTTGGGTCGGATTTCTATACATCTGCATTGGATTTTCATTGAGGTAAGGAATACCAAGTTATATTATAAATGCATTATGATCATAGGTGCAAAATTCGAAGCGATTCAAGCTTCAAAAAAAGAATGCGAGCGATATGACTGAATTTGTCTTTTATTTTGCTAGGTTTTGTTTAAGATTAGACTTTAGGCTTAGTCCATTGCTTTGGGCTCACGTGTGAGCATATCGATTTGATAGGGTAAAACCTAAGCTTTATTTTGGACGGTGCTAACTTCTTAAACTTGAACTGAGTTATGGTCGATTAATAGCGATCTCAACGACACCAAACTCTAAATGTTTTTGAAATTCTACGATATTAAAGTTCTATGTAGTTAAATCATTTTTTAGAATAATACCAAAACTGTCTAAAAATATCGCCCGTATATACTTTACTAGAAACTGGAACTTTGTATTAATATACTACACTAGATTTATCCACCAAAATATCTGAAACTCGTTTACTATTTTTATAACAGAAATGTTTCAGGTGTATATCTGCCCTGTATCTGGGCCATTTGGCGTCTTATAAACAAGAGAGACACTGAGTGCTACAGACTTATGTTTATCCTGGGTGTGATCGATTGCGTCAGCATCCTGAATAATGCCTTTCTGATTGGACACAGTACCATAGCTGGAGATATGTTTTGCTCAAAACCTGTATATATGCTTTTAGAAGCATAACTGGAAATTGTGAGTTCTCTTCCCGAAAACAGTTTTTCGTTCCGTTTAATGTGGACTGCTATGTAGCAATTAAAGTGAGAAAAGAAAACGGTTTGAAGGTACGGCGAACTACAGTTTTGGCAATTTCCGGCTTCAGACTTCGCAGAGTCTTGAAAATCCTGCGTGACAGGGCGCTGGAAAGCTGTCATGTCCTGCAAAAAGGCGTGCGTTTTTTCCAAGTTCAATCATAAAGACCTTTTCCCGGGTTTTTGGAGAAAAAACAGAATGTTTGGGAAACCTTTCCTGAAAAGGTGTCTAAAAAGGAGGGAATGTGTTTTTATTCAATCTAGTTTCTGTTGCATGTAAGAAAGATTCAAATCATAAATGATTGTTTCAAAAATTTTCTAAAACTCAAAATTATGTCGAGAAGTTTGAAAACCTGCAAAAATTTAAAAATATTTCGTGAAAATTAAAAATTTTAACCTCTTCCTGTTTCACGACCTCCTGGTTTCCTTTGTAGATCTTTTCGACGCCGTTTGACTCAACGAGACGGTAACGCGCCACAAAATTCTGTTCAGATTGCCTGCCCAATTTTTCGCCATTTCTGCGTTTCGTGAAGGCCGCCAACATAGAGTCGTAGGTAGCTGAGCTCGGCAAATGAATATATTGTTTTTGCTTTAGCAAATAGGAAAATTCTAAGTTGAATTTGGCTTCCATAAGTAGAACTTTTTCTGTAAAAAAATCGTTAGAAATGTCAGGTAATTGCAATGTTAAGAATGGCGAAAGAAATCGCAGGACAGAAGCAACTGAACAAAATCAGCTGATGAAAAGAGCTGGAAATAAGCCAAATAGTTTCACAGCGGCCGCTTTAATAGCTTTGGCATTACGCCTGCATTTAAACAACAATATTTATCAAAAATCAAACGAGCATTCGATCTATAACATTAATCAAGAAATTGAACAAATACTTTGATAAATTAATATCAACAATCATTATTATCTAGTTAGCATCACTATTAACTAGTTAGCATCACTATTAACTAGTTAGCATCACTATTAACTAGTTAGCATCACTATTAACTAGTTAGCATCACTTTTAACTAGTTAGCATCACTATTAACTAGTTAGCATCACTTTTAACTAGTTAGCATCACTATTAACTAGTTAGCATCACTTTTAACTAGTTAGCATCACTTTTAACTAGTTAGCATCACTATTAACTGAAAATCACTATTAACTGCAACATATATACTTTATATTACCGTCGGTAAACAATCTTAGGTTTACGGCCCGAAAAACCGTTGTTTACCCATCTATTAGCCCATTTTCTTATTTTACCAAATATTCCTGTTTTGTTTTTTGTAGTTAATTTCGCTACTTGTCGTCCAAAACGAAGGGTTGGAAAGCAAATGTTGTCATAAAATTGTTCTATGCCAAATTTTTAGATATCGTTCACTTCCAAACATTTTCAATTCATCATTTTGAATGGTAAAACAGAAAAAGGGATTTACGCTTTTTGGAGCTTATTTTTATGTAAAAATTGAAACTTTCCTAACCCTTCTAGTTTCAAAATTTAGTTCTGGCCGAAAGGCTTGTTTCCATTTCCTTTTTTCAGAAGTTAAAAGCTTCCAAAATACTCACTTACCCATTTCCGAACGAATGACTCAAATGCTGTCAGAATTGCGCGTTTTTCGTGCCACTTTTCCTCTAATATGACTTGCTTCTCGCGTTTATTTTTGCACTTGGGCCAATACCATTTGGAGCTTTGGCTAACGGAGTTGTAGAAATAGAAAAAGCCGTTTTCGTGAAAGTGAATGGTCCAGTTGCTTTTTCCCTTCGCCATCTTCCTAAATATTTGAATTTGTAGTGATTCTCCATAAAACACGCGAAGAAATTGGCACATTTTATTTTGGCGTGAACAACAAAGTTGTGCAAACAACGTGTGACAAACGTGACAAAAGCTCGCTCTTTGAAGGACATCGCGGCAAAAAGTGCATCATATTAAAGCAATGCCAATACCAATGTTCTAAATTCATAATTTCCTACTTTATTCAAAATTCGAGGGGAATGAAAATATCCCACCAACTTTTTAATCTGAATGAATCCAGGCATCGCCACTGATTAGCTTTGACAGAACATGACGTCATAGCACGGATACGACAAAAACCAAGTAAAAAGTTTTAAAATAGTGCGTGATAACTGAAAACCAAAATCGAAAATATGCTTTGGCAAGCTATACCAAACCCAAATTACAATCGTATATTTGAGCACGGACGCGATTTTTACAAAAGCTGATCAATAGTTTGAATGTGAGAGAATATTTCGAAAGATTTGGCGTATACAAAATCTGAATGGTCTTTTTGTAGGAAGTTATCGGTCAGTATAAATCTTTTGGCGGACCCAAATCAATATCAATCGGACTCAAATGCTTGCCAGATAGCTTAGGCGGACTACAGGCATAATTTTCAATACAATTGGCCAATTTATATTGATGATATTTTGTCCATATGCTGGCTTTCTAGAGGAAAGATAAAAATGCGCGAGATTGCTACACCCGTCGCCATCGCAAAGGAATCGTATTCGTCGAAGAAATAGGAAAAGGTTTGGTACAGCATAGAGTTGATCCAAGCACTCCTGCTTTTCGGTGAAACACACTAAGCACTGAGCTATTCTGTCACGTTAAAGTGTTTAATTGTGGGCTTTATTTATAGGAACGGCCATGATCATTCTGCATATTAGCTCTTTCCTTTGCGCAAATGCCCTTTGTTGAATTGCCTGAACATCAACTTCTCTCACTTCCTTATCGCCGCAGAGAGATTAGTGTTGCCAAGTGCTTACGAGGAGCGCGACCGACTGAAAGACAATGCTATCTCATAATTTCATTCAAATTCCCGCTCAAATTGTCTTTCCGTTATACAATATATTTTCAGTTATTTTCATTTCCAGACATTTTTGTTTTGTAGCGGGTATTGATAAGAAAGAATTTTCCGGGTTTACGATCCTATATTATGACAGAAAAGACATGAAAAATTAGGAAAAAGGATTAACGTTTTAAAATTGGCTCACTGTTTCGCCCTAAACTCCATACAGTGAGCCTAAATTTTATCTATGAGCTGGGCTCTTCAGTGAAGCGCCCATAGATTATTACGGTCTAATTGTAGGAAGAGGGGTTAGAGAAAAATTAGGAGTAAAAGATTTTGATATGTATATAGCTCATTTAAAATACATTTGTATCCGTTCTATATATCTAATGACAAGATTGTTAAAAAGTTTTTAGAGAACTTATATACTTATTTTTATATACTTAACTACGTCTTAAGGCATGACTAGAAATTGAGAAACGATCTTTCTTTCAAAAAAGAGACTCAAAAGACTTTTTCTTAAAAATACCTTCGAGTTGAGATCCGTGATTTCCGTGTTACGTCCAAAAGTGTTTTGTGTATTGATCTGGATTATTTTTGTGTACTTTCTTAATTATAATGCGTATTTTGAATACACAAGAGAATTTTTATAATGATCCTATTAAATATGGAAATACCCAATCCTAGACTGCTTATCGCTCGGGACATCCTCAGTAGAACCCTTACAGCGTACCTGATTTACTATATTTCATGTTTTTCGACAATTGTTATAAACACTTTCTTAGAACTAAATTTTTTACTAATTTGTTTCTTACTATATGTTTTAGATAAAAGAGGAACTCTGTTCTTTAATTATTAAAATTTTACTTTCAGAAAACATGGAATGTTGCGTTTGCAACGAACAAGGGTATTCGACGTCGTTTCACACAAATTCGTCACTTCAAGAGCATATTGCTGGAGCACATTGCAAGGCTGACCTTTACGCGTGTGATAGTTGCCATTTGTCCTTCGTAAGCGAGTATGTACTCTTAAAACACCTTCAGAACAGTTGTGATGGAGGAAACCGGACTGCAATGGTATGGAAATTTTATAAATGCAAAAACTGTTTGAAAATGTGAACTATGGCTAGAAATAATAATTTTATGAAGCAAAATAAAAATTTATTTTTCTGTTTGAACGCCACACAATAAAATCATTTATTCAAAAAATTTCGGAAACCAGGCTTTAAAAGAAATGTGGAGTTTTGATTATTGAGTTTCAACTACTGTTCACCTATTTTAACTTGTTATTTTTATTTAAGGATAACCAAGCTAAAATTGCATTTAACGAAATTACAGTACGTATTTTATCAGGATTCATTTATCTCTTTCTCGAATTTTTAGTATTTTGATTTCGATCCTCTGTGGATTTCAATGCGATTTTGACATTTGAAAATTGTCGTTAATTATATTCACACCCTAATGTTCGTACAATTTGATGTCACTGTTTCAGTTGGACACCCAAATTGCCGGAAAATTGGAATTGTACGACTTCATGGAAAAGTCGATCAACGCTTCGTTGAGCAAGAAAACGGAAAAAGCCGAGGTCAATCTCAGCACTCAAGCAAACAACCCGGGTTTGAACAATGAAAAGAGCAACGATACTGTTTCAATTAACATCTGCCCAAGAACTGAAAACAGTGACGTACAAGAGCAAAGTTCACCGATGGAACTCGAGCTGATACGCCAAGCTGAATCACTGTCACAAATAGAGCCTCAAAATCACGTGGAAAATGTGGTTTCTGATGGTATATATGAAGGATTTAGTAATTAATTCAAAACCGGTCAAATGGACGTTTTCGGCAAAAATGAGTAATTTGAATGAAAGTGACTATAATTCTAGCTTACACAACATTTTACCACAGCATGAACTTTTTGAATACGAAAAATTTTCGAAAGATTACTTTAAATAAACACCAAACTATATCTTTACAATTTATAATTAATTTCGATGTCATTTCAGACGAGGACAAATTTTTTGCCAAAAGGATACATTTGCTTTTTATTTAAATTTCGGCACAAAATTAGCTTTAACTAAACTTTTTAATTTATTTGTTATTTCCTATTTTAGATCCAAACAAAGATACAATCTCTTTCGCGGAATCTGTTCTAGAGGAAGAAAAGCCTGCGGATTCTTCAAAAACACTCGAAAACGAAAACGGTGATGATGACGTCGTCGTTCTCGAGGAAAACATCAAACATTACGGCGAAAGAAAAGGTAAACCGAACTCTCCGGATGGAAGTAAGAAAGAAGCAAATGGAAGGAAGAAAGAAGCAAATGGAAGTCAGAAAGAAGCAAATGGAAGTCAGAAAGACGCAGTAATAAGTAATTCAAAGAAGAAACGTCTAAAGGTATTGCATTTTCCTAATGTATCATAAACCAAATAAAATTAGGTAAAGATTTTAATACTATCAACAGAAACTTTTCCTAGCATATTATTGAACATTCTAGATGTATCAGCAAGGTGTTGAAGCATTTAATATCACAATTTTATTTAATGGCCCATCTAAAAATTAGGTGATCCAAAATGTGAGGATTTTGGTAGAATTTAAAATTTTCTAAAAGACGGGTATATTTGGGAACACTGTTATAAATTGTTAACATCAAAAATGTCTAAAACGCTCTGAGATATTCCGATATATTCCAGAATATCTAAATATTACAAAAATAATATGTTTTCTTAAAATTATTTTTCAGCAAGCACGACGAAAAGCTGCAAGAGCGCAAGCTACCAGCACTGAAGCCCAATCTACCGGCGCCAAAGTGCCAGATAAAGCTGGTCACAGAATTTTCGTATCAGGGATTAATGCAGAAGGCGTCACAGAAGACAAGATCAGCGAAATCCTCAATGAATATTTTGCAATATTTGGTGAGGTCAACGGAGTAAGTAATATAGAATCAATATTTATCGAAATTGGGTAAATAAATATGCCAATTGGTAGAATTAGCTTGATTGGAAACGCTATTTGTTTATTGATTTACCGATTAAGTCAATGATAATAGACTTAATCATGGGCTTTTGGCCTATAACTGTGATGAGTGTTTAAATAACAGTTCTTATTATTGTTAATTCTACCCCATGCAACTAGTAAACTAAAACTAATTCTAAAATGTCAGAAAGCTTTTCGATGGTCGTTGAATAGGTTTCGGTCCAATTTTTCAAGTCGGCCAAATTTTCAAACTTTTAGTCAAAATTCAAATATTATAACAGGATGTTGTATTATGCCATATATGCCTAGATAGGCCATGACATGGCGGTTCTAATGGTATATAACTTGCATATGTCACCTGTCAATATAACAAAGAAACATGGCATCAAACACAGTGACCCAAAATTTTTGCCGACCCCAAAAGTGGGTTCCGAAAATTGCCAAAGTGACCAAAGAAAAAGCTTTTTCCGAACTTTTTTTCTTCAATTATGAACTAGCTCAGCCACCTCTTTCAAACGCTACACTTGCTACCCTCGGCCTTGTGAGTGTTAAAAATATTCTAGCGTATATAAAGAAATACCTAACATTTTGAGATTGGCGGTAGCTTTTGATTTTTAACCAAAAAATTTAACCATTTGATTTATTTTGCAGATAAAAATCCTCAAGGATCGGTTCAAAAAGCTCAATGGCACAGCTCATGTCAAGTTCAAGAATTTGGCAGATCAAAGAAAGGCACTTGTGAGGAAAACGGACGTTAAAATCGGCAACTCTGTATGCCAACTTAGAAAATTGTCGGACAAAAAGGTCGGTATGTGGCACTTTAGCCGGAATCAGAAACGTTTGCTTATGAATGGACCGGTTAAAGCACCGAAACCACCACAAGGATTAATGAATCGACCGGTTAAAGCACCGAAACCACCACAAGGATTAATGAATCGACCGGTTAAAGCACCGAAACCACCACAAAGATCAAAGCAGAATCGTTCATTTGGCCAAAATCGTTCATTTAATCAGTTGAGAGATCATATGAATTCAGGTAATTTTTAGACGTTAGTAGAGCGTGGCCTTAATTTGAATTTTTAAGGTCCTATTTCATACTGTCGAAATGGCAAAACCGTTTTATTCCAAAATTCCAGCATTGGGTCCGCTTTTGTTTTCATAGTACAAAACCTTAGCATACAACCACTCAAAATTTCATTTAGACAGTGATTAATAGCTTTTAGATGAATATTTAGCGAGCCATTTTATGCTCTGAAAGACTATGTTCATGCGATACTTAACGCAAAACTAGCATCTAGTGGAAGCTATTGCAGTATAAAGTTAAGAGATTATAGATAATACAATAAAAAATTAGTTCAGTTGTTATTTTTGAACTTCGGGTCTCCGGACATAGTTTTTCTCCAGAACAGGTTCATTTAATCCAAATTTTCAATTTCACAACAATTGGTTCAGTTCCGTGGAATTTTTCTTTTGGAATAAAAAATTAGAAAATGTTTTGGCAACAAACATGTGAACCAAATATTTTCGCCGCAATTTTAACATAATTTCAGGAATTCGACCACATTTTTCAAGTCCTATGCAAGCAGAAAGTGCTCCATATTCTCAGAGCTGGCGCTCTGATCGCGATGCTCCAATGTACACTCCAGGAATGCCAACTCCAGCATTAATGGAGTATCACAATCTCTACATGGAAAGCCATGTTCGAGACCAACAATTCCCACCATATCTTCAGGAAAACAGAATCAGAGAAACGAGAATGTCAGAATTTCACGATCGCATGGGAAGTTATGGTTAGTTTTAAATTTAAAATGAGTTAATAAGAATTACTAAGTTTAACTTTGATTCTATGTAACTGAAAATGTTCTAATTTTGTGCACCATCCGAAACTGAAACATATTCGATTTCAGATCAACAATTTCCGTACCACAGCCCAGTATTTCCGCCCAGCGTCAACTATACCGATAGACCCATGGTGCACTCCGAAAACAGAAATTACCAAGCTATGTTTCCACCTTATACCAACTATGGCAATAGTCCAATGATGTTCCAAGGACATCAAAATCTTCCCGGAGGCAATATGGATTTTAATCACTATCAGACTCCTGGAACTTCGAATCGCTATTACATGTGAAGAATATTATTTATTGTATTATTGTATTGGAAAGTTTTGTGCAAACTGAAATATTGTTTGTATTTTTGTATAATAAATATGTTTCACGTCTGTTATTTTCGTAAATTGCACGGTTTTTACTTAATTTCATTCTTGGCTTGTGGTACTATGAATTCATCTACTATTCGGTGCGATATGGCTTTTTGTTAGAACCTACAACTTACGATGATCGTAAGTATGATCATGTCACCACTCGTCTGCAAAAGTTAGCAAGGAACGAAGTTGTTTCAATAATAATTTAATTTCAACATAAACAGACATTTTTTCAAGACTAACGCATTAAGCTACAATATTTTTTATCGACTTTAAAACAAAGTGAAAATTTTGCACAACCGGTGCCTTTTAACGCATTTAATTTTCAGACACTTCTCTTCATAATACTTCTCTTAATTTCCCACGAGGTCTCAACATTCGCACAGAAATAAATTCTTGCCAGCAGCGTGACCCACTCTACATGACTGCCACTTTTGTAGCAAATTGAATTCGAAAGCATAAAAGCTTTCTATAACGAGGCAACAAACGGCAATAGTCAAATTATATAACGTTATTACTCTTTAAACTCATTATAGAAAATGTTCCATTTGGTATAGGCAGCAATTTGCTCAAATGTGTGGAAACATTTGTCTCAACGGAATACTTTTTATAAAACGGATCAATTGTTCGATTATTGGCTAAAAGTTTAACTTTAACCCAATTTCCATATTAGGTATTTTTGTTTACCAAAAATATCTGATTGTTTACCAAAAGTCTCAGTGGGACTTTTCTTAATTATTTATGTTTCGCAATTAAAAACGGTGACCACTAAGTGCTTTAGCCTTTGCGCCGTAATCTGTTTTGTGTCAATTTTTGGTGTGGAAATGGAAGGGTGAAAACACACCTCGCCGTCAGCGCTGTGCCGTAGTCTGCGAAGCGTGGTTCATTCGTAGAAAGCAGTGAAAGTCTATAAGATGCTATGGTCCAGTTAACTGGACTACAACTTGGAGCTTAGGCACGCTATAAAATTAGCACATTTTCATAACGTTGAATGCCGTTTTGCAAATTGTGAGTTTCATTCTTTCCTCATTTGAGCAAGAAGAAATGTGTCCTGCTTTAAGCGTGTCTATAAAATTTATCACGGACAGAAACAAGGAAGTCGGTGCCTTCGTTCAGTAACGAAGAAAGAAGTGAATTCCATGTCCCAAAATTGTACCTCAGTCTATAAAACTATACTTTTCCAACCCCTCCCGTTTAAAACTGAAGTACAATTTTTAGGTGAGGGTCCTGATAATGATGGATAAACCTGTAGACTTGTGTTTATTGTTATAATCACACTTAAGATTGCATTCTACGATATTAATGTCTCTCTACACTATTATTTTCAACCATGAAGAATTTCTTCGTTATTACAATTGTTCAACGTACGACGTGAATGATATACCTGTGGACGAAAGGAGCCAAGTTTGGGTCGGATTTCTATACATCTGCATTGGGATTTTCATTGAGGTAAGGAATACCAAGTTATATTATAAATGCATTATGATCAATAGGTGCAAAATTCGAAGCGATTCAAGCTTCAAAAACAGAATGCGAGCGATATGACTGAATTTGTCTTTTATTTTGCTAGGTTTTGTTTAAGATTAGACTTTAGGCTTAGTCCATTGCTTTGGGCTCACGTGTGAGCATATCGATTTGATAGGGTAAAACCTAAGCTTTATTTTGGACGGTGCTAACTTCTTAAGCTTGAACTGAGTTATGGTCGATTAATAGCGATCTCAACGACACCAAACTCTAAATGTTTTTGAAATTCTACGATATTAAAGTTCTATGTAGTTAAATCATTTTTTAGAATAATACCAAAACTGTCTAAAAATATCGCCCGTATATACTTTACTAGAAACTGGAACTTTGTATTAATATACTACACTAGATTTATCCACCAAAATATCTGAAACTCGTTTACTATTTTTATAACAGAAATGTTTCAGGTGATATATCTGCCCTGTATCTGGGCCATTTGGCGTCTTATAAACAAGAGAGACACTGAGTGCTACAGACTTATGTTTATCCTGGGTGTGATCGATTGCGTCAGCATCCTGAATAATGCCTTTCTGATTGGACACAGTACCATAGCTGGAGATATGTTTTGCTCAAAACCTGTATATATGCTTTTTAGAAGCATAACTGGAAATTGTGAGTTCTCTTCCCGAAAACAGTTTTTCGTTCCGTTTAATGTGGACTGCTATGTAGCAATTAAAGTGAGAAAAGAAAACGGTTTGAAGGTACGGCGAACTACAGTTTTGGCAATTTCCGGCTTCAGACTTCGCAGAGTCTTGAAAATCCTGCGTGACAGGGCGCTGGAAAGCTTGTCATGTCCTGCAAAAAGGCGTGCGATTTTTCCAAGTTCAATCATAAAGACCATTTCCGGTTTTGGAGAAAAAACAGAATGTTTGGGAAACCTTTCCTGAAAAGGTGTCTAAAAAGGAGGGAATGTGTTTTTATTCAATCTAGTTTCTGTTGCATGTAAGAAAGATTCAAATCATAAATGATTGTTTCAAAAATTTTCTAAAACTCAAAATTATCACAATCTTCACGATTATTGCCATTTTTCAAGACAGCGACATTAAAATACGTTAAAAAATTAATTTCGTGCACATTGCTTTTTAGTATTTGTTGGTGCTACTGGAAAAATATTTCTTTTATGTAACATTACTTATCGCCCCTTTTTAATGCACATCGAACTAACAAAATTGCAAATAAAATGTTTATTTTCTTTTTTCTACGTTTTAACTTAAAACGGGCTTAAAGCTTTGTAAAAAACTACAACTTAAAACTTCAAGTAATCCAACCATAACCATGAGTTTACATCGTACAAAATCTTCCAGTCTGTTTTTATCCGAGTGACCTAATTTCAGCACTGTGGCTCGCCGGAAATTATACGATAGTTCTTCTGGCAGCCAACCGTTGTTGGTCTCTTTTGGAGCCATTTTTTAAATCTCCGAGAATATTCCATTCTTCGAAAAAGGACAATGATTCCCGGAAATCAAACCGCTTCCAAGGCGTGAAACGCACTCTTGCCTGGCTAATCCTTCCTGTTGCTGGCACATTATTCATTTTGTGCACGTCTCCGCTTTATTATTTCAACGCGATTGATGCAAATGTGCGACCAAATCCACACGCGTATTATTTACCGGAGAATGACTATGTGAGTAAATTTTTGTATTTCGGTATAAAGGCTGGAATTTTAGATCGTTTTATATTTTCGTTTTTTTATTTATTTGTAAAATAATAGAATAAAGGCTAAAAAGTCGGTCAAAATTATCTTTATTATGTAATCTTTATAATAGGTATTTCGTCATCGATGCTTTTAATAGGTATTATATTGAATTTATTGAAGCACTTTTAAGATTACAGATATGTATGTTAAATATAATTGACCGAAAAATGAAATAATAATTTTGGTGTACGTAATATTTATTTAGTACTATACCGGATACCAAGCCCAAGCCAATTGGTTTATATTAATCTCTATTGTCGCAATATACGCCGTATTTCTGTTGTGTTTCGGCTGGATGATATCTCAAACCGGCATCAGCGCATTTCGAAACACAAAACGTCTCAGCCGCAACCTGAATGTAAGTCGGTTTCAAACTCTGTAATCCAAAAAACATAGAAAACTTGATTCAGATATTCCTGCAAGTCTTAATAACTTCTGCATTCTCAGTATTGTGCGCTCTCGGGTTTATATATGTGCATATATTCGCTGAATTAAGCCATATCCACTTTGCTTTGGTCCTCATTTATCAAGGTATGAAATTATTTTTTTTATCAAACAAGCGTTCTTCCCAAAAACTAAACCTTGCTCTTAACGGATTAAGGATATATTATATAAAAAGAAGAATGACAAAAGGATTACAGAGAAGGAATGAAACAATAATTTGGTTAGAGCATGTCATGTTTAGAGTTTTACTTCTGAATTGTTATAGGTACACCAGCAATGATATACCTTTGTCTCAATCGAGGAATTAGACGAACCATTCTGGAAGGATTACTGCTCCCCAATTTCCCATTCATCTGCAACCTGTGCAAAATTACAAAACGCAGTCATACTACAGTTCCTGTTCGTAAAGTAGAAGAAAAATTCGAGGTTGCATGAGTTCGTTCCCACACCGGTACCGTAATGTGCTACTGGGAAATCGTTTGTCGACCGCATAAAAAGAACACAAAAATAGTATTTGTCTCAGCTGAGCAGTTAAAAAATAAAATGACATAAGGTAAATAATACTTTCCTAAACCTTTCGGGTATTAGACTTTAGGATTCAGACGTGGGAATTTAGTAGGAGAATGAGACTTTCATTTATCGTGGGAAGAACCTCTTAGTTTTTCTCATAGTAGTAAAAGGTTTTAATCTTGGTGGATATATGCAATCCCTTCCCACAATTCTTTTTTAGGGCAAACTACATGTTTGTGACTAACAAATGTATTATGTCTTCTTTCCCATTTTGATCAAACGGAAATACTTTATTGTGGCATCATTTTCAATAAAAATTTATTTAGACATAATATAGCAACATGTTGAATTTCGTATTGTGGCTTGATTATATTATGCATGTCAGTCGCGAAACCATTTCTTCACCGGTTGTCGAATTCGCAAATTCGAACAAGAAACTTTTCTCGACATCGGTCACGTAAAGCACATACGGATGAGGTTCGACGTCATTCGGAAAATTCTGAAAAAACTATTCATGATTATGTTCAAAATCTCATTTTCTTCCTATACACAAATGCATGGAAATTTTATATGGAAGTTGAATAGATTCTGTCTCCCGTATAACACATTGATCCGGCCTGAATTATGGAAAACCCCCGGATTTTCTTCCACGCTGATTCCGAATAACTATATCTTTACTCTAGACGGTTACCGCCCAGTTGGGGGAATGACAGTTGGGGGGGGGGGTATAGTTGGGGGACATCCAGTTGGGGGAGACAGGTGGGGGGGGAATCGATGTCCCCCCAAGTGGATGTCCCCCAAGTGGATGTCCCCCAAGTGGATGTCCCCCCAAGTGGATGTCCCCCCAAATGGATGTCCCCCAAGTGTCCTTTTTTTAAAGCGCTTTTTTACCCTAAAAATGCATTTTTTGCCCTAAAAGTGCGTTTTAGGCTTTGTGTTCGATGTTTTCGTTCCTTTTCGTTCAAGAATATAATGTTGCGAACAAGTTACATGACTTTTTCATGTAAAAATTGCACTTTCTGCTGATTCATCTTCAAATTTTCATCTCCTAATGGTTCCATGGTAACCATAGGAATTTGCTTTAGGTTAAACAACCCTTATAAGGGCATAACGAAGCACTTAGGCTTAAGAGGGACTTAGCCTTAGGCTTAAGCTCCCGAACAACCCTTATAAGGCGCCAAACAAGGATTTAGGCTTGGGACCCCGAACAATATGGGGCCTAAGGGACTTAATCTTAGGCTTAAGCTCTTAGGCTTAAGCTTAAAATGGCGAAAAACCAAATAAAGACACAAAAAACTGGAAAAAAAGTAGCAAACCGTTATATTTTTGAACGAAAACATCCAATACAGAGCCAGAAATTTAAAAGCATATTTAGGGCAAAAAAATCCATTTTTAGGGTAAAAAAACGTTTAAAAAAAGGACACTTGGGGGTAAACCCAGTTGGGGGCAGTGCCCTGCGGTGAGAAATTTTGAGCCCCCGGTAATTTTCAAAAACAAAAGGGGGGACCCTTTTGTTTTTTTGTGAACTTATTTTTGAGGCATTCTTAGGGGTGCTTGTTCCAAAAGCTGACCTCCCGGTAATTACCGGATCTACACATATGACCGCAGGGCCCTGGTTGGGGGGACATCCATTTGAGGGAAATCCACTTGGGGGACATCCACTTGGGGGGACATCGATTCCCCCCCCCCCCCAACTGTCTCCCCCAACTGGATGTCCCCCCCCCCAACTATACCCCCTCCCCAACTGTCATTCCCCCCAACTGGGGTGATGTCACTCTAGACCAGGTTTCCTAACTGTAATTTCAGCACTCAGTCCGCTTCCCCAAGTTCAAATTTTTTAAACATTAAATACCTTTAACACCAATTCAAAATATTTTTTTGCGATCAAGATCCGACATATGTAATTTCTAACAAATTATTCGCGGGTACTTCTTTTGTTGGATCAGCATTGCATCCGTGATGGAATAAGTAAAGAACTACATACCGTCATGAGCTGTCGTAAAGTAAGTTCGCAACCCCGAATACCAGTAAGGACTATTTTTTTTTGGATCCTTTGTTGCCATGAAGCCATTCTAACATGGACTCAAAGAACGGATCTTCAGTGGCCAGCGGCATTTTGCATTGAAAGCTCAAACTATGGCGTTCATTTACACCGGCAAGTGAACATATTTTCAGTTGCTTGACCGAATTCCATTCATGTGGAATCATGGTAATACCGCGGCAGTCTAAAATGTAACTTAATTCTTTGAAAGATATTTTAAAATTTGCTGCAATCGAGTTTCGGATTACAGGAGTAAAAATCAGGCATTCACGGCTTAGCAGAGGATTCTGATCGGGATTCAGCACCTGTGTTACTACCACGCTGATGCCGAAAGTGTAACTATAGACAGTGCAAGTACACCGGCTATGGTTTCACATATCACGAATTTGTACTATATATCGAGATGCGATATCCTTTTCGTAATAGTTTGTAGTCCGTTGTTAACTTACCTGTAGAAACGTCATCCATCAAACATTTTATTGTGTCAATTGCAGTTTCCTCGTGAATGTATTCGGAGAAAAAGCCAAATAAGCAGTTAGTGAAGACAGCTTTGTGCTGCTTAAGGCATTGCATGAAATCGTCATTGATAACGAGGGTATATAGTATAACCTTCGTGAAGCGCACATAATTCGGCGGTTGAAAGTTCTTGCTAGCCAAGTGAGTCTCGCCGAGAATATTGCCACCATCGTCCTCTTCAGTAATCACGCAATAATTAGTGTCCACGGCGCCCTGCTTCATCCCCTTGATTTTCAGCTTATTAATGATATGAAGCGCCGGGAGCTTCAATTCTCGAATTGCTTTGCCAAAGAATCTGTTAGCAAAATGCAGTTGGACGAGCTCCTTACGTGTGAAGAATCGTAACAGCTCGTACCACATTTATTGGACGCCTAAAATTTAGTACTTGTTATATAATTGAGCTTGCATACATTATAGAATATTGACAGAGGGTGGTTTTGTAAGGGAAATAATTTTTTAACTTTGAAATATGATATGATAATCCCCTCTAACTAATCTGCAAATGTGCGGCGTAACCTGAAAATTTTTTTTCGCTCATATGGGTCTGAAATCGCGTATACCCCCGTTTTAGGGTAGGGTTTTGATGTGAAATTTTTTTTTCAGACCCCCCTGCCCACACCAAAAGGGGGTAAACGGCCCCTTCAACCCCCTGGGGGCCCACTTTGTAACTTTCTCCAGACAGCTTAGTTACGGGCGGGTGATACGTCATTTTGAAGCGCTCATCGAGAGAAGACGAATGACGTATCATTCGGCTGGAACACGGTGGCGCTAAGAAAGTTCTGGCCAGGTGAAATCCCGAAAATGCAACATTTCGCGCACCTGGAACTTTCTCCAGATCGCTCGGTTCCGGCTGAGTGATACGTCATTTTGAAGCTCTCATCGAGAGAAGACGAATGACGTATCATTCGGCTGGAACACGGTGGCGCTAAGAAAGTTCTGGCCAGGTGAAATCCCGAAAATGCAACATTTCGCGCACGACGAACATTTCACGCACCGAAGGTGCGTCGCTCTCTTGAATAATAAATGTATTTTACAAGTACGTTTTTAGTATTTAGAAAAATTTTTGAAAAATTTCGTACCTCGGGGGTACCCCGGGTATTTTTTGACCCCAGATTCGGACTCAGCACCCCAAAAAACCCCGGGTGCAAAAAATTAGCATCAAAAACACTCAGAAATCAAAAATGCATAATAGGCGATTAGAGAAAGGAGAAATAGCGTGTAAAAATGCCTCAGGCCATAACTCTCCACAGTTGCATTTGTCCGGGCAAAATCCAATATTCCCAAGATCCACAGGCCAAGGGCTTTCGTTTGACACCAAAATTACCCTGAAAGCGGTGGCGAAGGGGGTATCTCGTTTTTCCGTAGTCACCGACCTAGCTTATTAGGGGAAGGATTTTACAAGTACGTTTTAGTATTACCCTACAATATTATGGATTTGTTCAATACTAAAATCGATGACAGACATCGATCACAGACTTATGCCATTGATTTGATTAAAATATGTCCTACAAAATGGAGAAGCAAGCAGTGATAGGAATCTGAAGGAAAATATAGCTAACTCGGAAGGTTCCCAAGGTGTTAATTTTGTTGCGGTAAACCGTGAAAATTTTTTTTGGATAACTTTTAAGGGCATGCTCCCAAAAGCTTAAGATTTTGCTGCAAAAATTCTGTTCTGAGTTTTTTTTCGAAGAACGCAAATGGTCGAAAATCACGGATTTCTCAGGCAAAATGGCGTCAATTAAAACCATATTTTCCGATTTTGAATGTTTTTGCAGCTTTTACATCGGGATTTGTCTCTGTTTTTGTTAGTTATGTGTTCCTCAGTCATTGTATTTTATTTGTACAAATTTTCTGAATAAAATTGACATACATAAAAGACAATTTGATAGTAAAACTAACAGAAGAGAACCAAAATTGCATGTATAGTAAGCTGACAAGGGAGACTCACCGATAGTGAAAAACATGATGGATAGGAATTTACCCCATCTCGTGGGCATTCGAACGGTATCAAGCTTTTTTGCCCATACATTGCGAAAAAAAAAGTTAGCATGATACGGAAAATCGGATTTTTACAAGGAAAATGCGAAAAAATCCGACTTCAGAGGCCGTTTTCGGGCGTTTTTGTCTATGAAAGTGCCAAAAATAACGTCATATTCGTGTTCCCCGCAATTTTTTGGGTAAGATAGCGCCTTTTTCATAATTTTTTGAGAAAAAAATTTTTTACGATTTTTTGCTACCGGGTGAAAAATCATACAAAAATTTTTTTCTCAAAAAGTTCCGAAAAAGGTCCTATCTTACCCGAAAAATTACGGAGTCACAGACCGGTAGAGATTTTTAAAATACATTTTTAAAATAGATTTAAATTTCAAGCATTGTAACATTTTTTGAAACAAAAAATGAAAGTTAAAAACTTGAGCTTAGGTTTTCACCAAAATATTTTTGAGCCTGAAAACGTCGTCTATCTATGATAACCGACGACTAAAAGTTGCGCAAATTGGATGCACATTATATTTAAAGTTCGTATGCCAAAGTACACCTAATTTGCGCAGATTTGTTAGATTTTTAAAACTGTTTCTGGACAGTAATATATAATTATGGATATTATATATTAAAGACAAAATTGGAGAAGTTTACATTTTCCGGTTTACCTATTCGCGATTTCTCTGTACTAGACTCTGATTAAATTCCAGCGCAATCATTGAGATCGCACGATCTACGGGGTTCTACTTTCAATTTTTCTCTAACACTCGTGCGGTACGCGTCCATACCTTGGAGACTCACTATTCATCACCTTCATAAAAAATACGTAGATCTAGTACGCCACGTGTAGGCATACCCAATGCTGTACAAGGTAGAAAGTACCCGACTTATTGTGGGGCAAACAACGTAAGAGTAGTAGTAAGAATCTATCCAGGAACAGCCTTTAAGCATCGATTATATATGTTGCAGTTAATCTTGAAAATCAGTTAATGTTGAAATTAACTATTTAATCTTGGAATTAACTGAAATTCCAGTTAATGTTGAAATTTACTAATTAATGTTGAAATTAACTATTTAATCTTGGAATTAACTGAAATTCCAGTTAATGTTGAAATTTACTAGTTAATGTTGAAATTAACTAGTTAATCTTGATAAATTTGGTTATTTTGTTTCATTTTGGGAAATCTTTGTCATTTCTGATTCATGTCATATCTGATTCTCTGCTGCAATCAGGCAGCCAAAAAATATTTAATTACCCCAAAAATATTTAATTACACTTCCTATATGCTTAATCATTGTCTCTCTTCAAAGATACCACAAAAAGGGACTCTCTTTTGGTAAGACGACTATCGTTCAGACAAACGCACTCAATGGTTAAATGTTGTAATGTTGATTGAATGATCGATGCGCCCGCTTTCTAGAAACAAAAGGAAGAACAAAGACTCTTTTTACATATTTTTGATCTCTAAATATGTAAAAAGAGAGTGCCTTTTGTACAGCCTATTGAAGAGAGACAATGGTTAAGCATACCAGGCAGTGTAAAAAAATATTTTTGGGATCTTTACTTATAAGGCGCCAAACAAGGATTTAGGCTTGGGGCCCCGAACAATATGGGGCCTAAGGGACTTAATCTTAGGCTTAAGCTCCCAAACAACCCTTATAAGGCGCCATATTAATCAAAATCGTAATTTTTTGATGCAAAAATCCAAAGCTTAAAAAATCCGAAATATGTATTGGGATCATGACTAAAAGTTGATATAGAGGGAGTATATCAGATTTTTGACCAACATAGCAAAAAACGCTGAAAAATGACAAAGGTTTCCCAAAATGAAACAAAATAACCAAATTTATCAAGATTAACTAGTTAATTTCAAGATTAACTAGTTAAATAGATTAAAAATTAAGGTAGGTTAAAATTCAAGGTTAGTTGGACATGTTTTATGAATTTCAGAGCCATCCGGAACCAAAAATTCGCCGATATAGGCGAAAATTCATCACAAGTCGGCTCCGGATGGCCTTAAAATTCACAAAACATGGCGAAATAATCTCGAATGTTCGCCATAATGTTCAGAATTTTGTCCACTTTAATTCCCATATAAGCTCACGCAAGAAGCGAGCACTTGTTCGAACATTTTGAGGATTTCCGGAGACACTACCGGTCAATTTCGGCCGAAATCAGCAATTTCAGCGTCCCCGTCCGTGTCACTTAAACGACCTCATATGCAAGATGGCATATGGAGTGTTTGGTGTCAAAATGCGCGCAAGATCTCAGGTAGTAACCCCAACAACTGCGTTTGTAAGAAACAGCGTAAAAAATTTGAAAAATTTCAGCAAAACTGAACGGCATAATTGCCTTACATCGGTCAGTTTTTTGTGATTTTTCACTGAACTTTAAAATGCTCGTTCTTGAGTTTCAACAAACCTTATGTCGAGATCTTTTTTTAATAATAAATGGCAAAGTCTTAGCTTCAATTTGAGCTATTACTCATATATATTTGGCGCGAATTTCAAATTCAAATTTTCAAAAGAAATCTGCCAAAATAAAAGGGACACCCTGTATTACATCAGTGATATGCTATAAAATATTCTTAAATTTCTGTCTTTTTATTATTCTCGTAGTAAAAATCAAATAAAAACTATTTTTCTTTAAACATTATCATTTGTTTAATAATTTATTACCGTTCCCATCTAAACCTCGCATTTGGTAATGATGAAAACGGAATTAACACGGATTGCATTCATTGCTGCGATGTCGTGTCCGACCCTATTTAATTGCCATTTTTTGTAATGTTTTGTGGGACTGGCCAGAAATAGTTTTCTAAGGCAAAAATCTTCAAAAGGCAGATTTGTGGACCCTTATCGCTCAAAATCTCCGAATTTCCATTCCCAAATTCCCAAAATAGTTCCCGAATCGGACTCTCTGCTCATCCTATCCACTCCCCCGCTTGGCCATAGACCCTATAAAAGCCCATGACCACCCGCTAAAAACAGTCCTGTTCTGTGCGGTTCTGTTCTGCTTTTCTCATTCAGCGCAGGCTCCGGGCTGTGGAGTTTTCCCAAACTTTCTGCAGTTACGATTTGCCAGTGTCCCATTCCTGGCCCCTACCTTTAGCCTTATCTAAACTACCCGACCCAAACTTGATCACTTCTCTTTTCATTATCGCCCAAACATATCCGGGCTTTACAACCACCTCCGAAAGGCTTCTTCGCAATCACTGCAATCTTCCAATCACCCTACGTTGACTATCTTTTGAGCCACCCAAGCTCTAAACCTTTTAACCCAAATTACATCCGGGCTTCCCAACCACCTTTTCGCGCTCATTACCACAATTAGATTTTGAGCATTGAGTTCGATACCCTGAACCCTCAAACTTCCCACATAACTATTCGGAGATCACCTACCCCAGAAATCTTTAAAAATCAGCCTTTTGTTCAAACTCAAAAACTTTTCTCCTATCTAAATCAAAAGTTGACCCAATCTCGCCTAAATAATATTTGGTTTCCTAAATACAAGTTATCAACAAATAATTTGTGTATTTTCTTATAACACACACCTTATCACACTTACACTTAAAACCACATCCACATTTCACATTTATTCTTCCAAATTTGGCGGCCTACCGTAATTAAGGAAAAGCCTAAGCGAGAAATTCTGAAACTATTAAAAGATTAAGCCCGGCCCAAAAGAAAAGCATTAAACATAAGGGGCAAAAACAGAGCCAGCAAATAAGGAGAAAATATTAACACTCCTAAACAAAATCGTAAGGTCCCCTTCCTTTATTTACGGTAGTGAGTGAGGTCAAAAAGGACCGAAAGTTGAGTTTTCTCATTAAAACCGGCCAAGTTTTCCCCTTCAGAACTTTGAACTGTTTGGAATATTCCCCTAGTTTCCCTTACAACACTTGGCCGGCCTCCCTTTGTTCTTCCGCCCAGCAATCAATTGATTAGCTGGCTTGTCTGTTCTTCTCAAACGTGGTCTATAAAGGGGTTTCCCAGACCCAGCAGTCTACAACTTTCCCACCCACAAAACGCCCCATTGGTTTCAATCCTCTGGGTTTTGCAGACGAAGTCTCCCTTTGGCCAATACCCCCTAAACTCCCTGGGCCCAAGGCGATTACGTCATGCGATTACACTAATGCTAGCCTTACAATCAGGGGCGATTCTGATGTGTGATGAAATTTCATCACACATCAGATTTCCCCTGATTGTACGCACGCCCATGCCCTCTTACAATCAGGAAATATCTGATGAAATTAATTTTCATCAGATTTTCCGATGAAAATTCCGATGAAATTTCATCACACATCATCCGCTTACAATAGCGAAAAATTTGATGAAATATTCCAGTGTTAAATATAGCAGTTATTTTATCTACATATTTTATTTCCATTTTGGAGCGTTTTTCTCTATGTTGGTCATAAATTTGATATTACTCACTCTATATCAACTTTTTGTCGGGATTTCAATGCATTTATCAGAATTTATCTAACTTTTCGTTTTTTCACTCAAAAATCCATTTATTCCAACCATACTCAATTTCATCGGATTTTTTACTATTTATTTGACTATATTACATAAAAGAGCGCAATTTTTACAAAATTGTTACGAACTTTGTTATATTAGTGTTCTTTAATATCAAAAATTTATTTTCTTTGGAAAAACAATGCCATGTTTTGTCAAATATTATTTACAGTGATTCACTCAAAAATTATTTTTTTGAAGAATGGACAATACATAATGAGGTAAAAAAATAAATTGAGCATTGACTCTTAAAAGCAGGGTTTCCATCTGTCCTTATTTGTAAGAAATGTTCTTATTTTTAGGGTCCCAATCTTACAAATTTAAAATGTTCTTATTTTGTTCTTATTTCACGCAATATCCATTTCCAAATGGGAATTTTTGAAATACAAGCAACTCCATCAAGTATTTTAAAAATATTAAAAATTTTCATATGAAAATCATCAAAAATTGAAAAAGATTCAGAAAACGATTTTCAATCAATAGGGCCCCCTATGGTTTTTTTGGCAAAAAAGTTTTTTAGAAATTTTTTGCCAAATAAACCATGGGGGGACCCTATTAATTTTTTCGACAAATTTTTCAGAAAACGATTTTTCATTCAATAGGGTCCCCTATGGTTTTTTGGCAAAAAATTTTAAAAATGTTCTTATTTTTGACCCCGACCCGATGGAAACCCTGCTTAAAAGTCAAACAATATGTTAGAGACACCAGCAGTCACTACAAATCGCAAAGGAATTATGAAAGTAAGCTACAAATTTCACTTTTGTACCAAAGAACAAAAAAATTTTACACAAAAACACAATATATTTACAAGACATATGATAACCACAACGAAAAAGCTCGTAAAATGCACTTAAAATCTGATGAAAATTAGGGTGGTTGAAAAAAGTGCATTTTTGAGTGAAAAAATGAAAAGTTAGAAAAATTCTGAAAAACGCGTTGAAATCTAGACAAAAAGTTGACATAGAGTGAGTAACATCAGATTTATGACCAACATAGCGAAAAACGCTCCAAATATGGAAATGAAATCTGATGAAAAAAATCTCCCCACAAATCTGATCAAACTTTTGTTTGATCAGAATCACCCATCAGATTTTTCATCACACATCAGATATTTCGCTATTGTAAGGCCAGCATAACAGGTAACTTCAGATAGTAAATTATGGTACAATATCCTAAGTCTTTTGTTATCCAGCAAATACGTTTGATTCTAATCAGTCAGAGAATTATGAAACCGTTAAAATAGCGTTATCGTTCAAATACAGCCGGAATGACAATACCGGGTTTTCTCTTGAGTAAGCCACGGGGCTTATATTGTTAAATCTCTCTCTAGGGGTATTAATTTAGGATCGGTGTATACATTAGAAGGGGGCTGACTCACGAGTGAATACGATAACACTATAACCGGAACTATTCCATACTGGATAGGCAAATTCTAATATTGGTCTAACTTAAGTTGTAAACGTTTTCACTAAGAATTTTGGATCAGTACATTTAAGGCCTTTTAATAGTGCGAAAGGGTACGCGACAGATCGTCCCTCGGACAATTCGTCCCCGGGGACAATTCGTCCCCCTAAGCCTTAGCCTAACACAAAGCTTAAACCCAGGCCTAGGAACATTTTAAGCTATCACTCAAAGCTTAAGTGTGAGCTAAGTTTTATATACGGGGACGAACTGTCCTGCTCCCTGCGAAAGATGCTTTTTCAGCTTTACGACAAATAATCTCTATGTGTTCTCCGAATTTAAGCTTAGCTGAAAAATAATCACCTAAGTCTCGTACTGTGGTATTAGGATTTATAGAAGGAATTTGGTAGTTTTGCAGACTATATGATAAATTTTGTTTCTTCTTTCCTAAATAAAGTAGAGAACACTTTTTAACCGCGATGTTGAGTCCGTTTAATTCGCAATAGTTAGAAAATTCGGCACTGAATGTTTGGAGGGAACTGTTTGAATCGTAATTAGATCGGAAAAGGTGGTAAGCTTTAAAGCTTTCATGTGTATTAACTTTTGCTGTAGATATGCTATGGTGAGCAACTTGAATCATTTATTCCAAAAAATTAGTTTATTAAAACAATTAGTCAACTTCATCATATCAGAATTTGTATGTATATGGAAATAACATGTTATGAGAATAGATCAAAGTATGCTTGGGATGGAAAACCTCTCCAAAAGACACGTATCTCCGTCGTCCCATTCTTGGTCATAGTTGTGATAGAATTTTTCGCCGCCACCATTTATTTTGCGCCATATTTCATTTACGTTATTTCTCCTTGACTCGAGGATAGGCCAGTTGGCATCCAGAATGACGATGACATAGCTCTTCGGAGTTGTTGCATTATCGAAGTTCTAAAATCTACTGTTATATATGGTAAAAGTTTAACATTTGTATTGAGTCTAGGTAAAAATCCCCCGGTAGAAACCCCCCCCGGTAAAATTCCCCCGGGGGATTTTTACCGGTTCCCATTTGTGTTTTATTAATATTGGCTTGCATGAATGATATGGCGGAGGTTCAAATTGGCGGTCTTTGGCGTTCGCGCCTAACCACTTTTAGAACTCTCTAGGAGGCCGAGCGAAACCCGCGACTATGCTGCGGAGCAAGCCCTTGTATTCACATTTTTTCTTTATACTAACCAAAACGAGATTTCCGCTAGCCATAACTTCCCAAATAAAGATTTGTGCAACCAGAAATTTGGGCATTGGATTTGTCTCACCGAGAGCAATGGAGTGAGCTATCACTCGCCCGAAACGGAGGCGCGACCCGAGTACTTGCCCCTTTACGTGACTCACGTTTTGACGTGAGAACACGTAAAAGTTTTGGCGCCATTCCGCTGAGGACAGACAAAAAGAGTGGGTCTTAGTGGGACTCGATCTATTAGAGCCATATCTATTTCGTTGACCCAAATATTTATAGCCCTAGTCCCTGAAGAGGAAAAACTCTATATCAACGGGCTGATTAAGCCTAAAAGCAGCCTTGGCTTAAACTCATTTAGCATTTATTTATTATTTATTTTATATAGATTCCCGAACCCGGTGATTCCGAGCTTGACTTTTGGCGTAGCATAAGTTCTTGAGATTATGTCAATTTAGCCAGAATGGGCAGAATGCCAGAAAATGAGCAAGTATACCGAATGCCATAACTGTGCTCCAATTTGGAATCATTGGGGTATAACATATAAGTGTATAAAGTGTTAGTCGGTTTCTCTCGATTTTCGCGAACTTTTAAAGACCTACTAATATATATTACCTAGTGAGTTAGATCGATAAAATACATACAGATTCCAGAGTAGTGTACAGTTCACCCATATTTAGCATGGCGGCCATGTCGTCGGAGGAGGTTGATGACATAAATTGTAAATAAAAATTGATGACGAAAATAGTCGGACTGGCAGGATGAAGAACTTTTCCCTCAATCAGATTCACCATATGCTCTGCTATTCCATCTACGAGTAGCCTCGACGCGCACAATATTGGCTTCATATACGAGTGGGTAATTATAAACTTGCTGAACGTAGTCCCAGGCACGATATTGCAACTCGCAAACTCTGAAGAGCAAACAGTTACTTCTAATCCAAGTTTACAGTGGTAAAAAAGAGCATTACCGAAGAAGATTGGAGTTGGACAAAAGCATGTCAATTGCGAGTCTGACCCTCAAATTCATTATGTCGTCCTGGTAAGTAGTGCGAGAAAATATTCTTAGCGTTTGGCCGGTCCATATATGGCATATCTGTAAAACATACATCCTTATAGCAAGTTAAGCTGTCAGGCGTATGCTGGGAATTTTGGGAAATGGATTCTTAGGGGTGCTTATTTTGGACCTAAAATATTTTTTCAACCTGCGAGGGGATAAATGATGATTATATTCTCAGCGAACACAATACAGAACAAAAGTAGAATTTTACTAACCAATTCATATGCATCCATAGCGTCTTCAGTCGGCTTTTCAGCAAAGATCGAGCATTCAATCTGAGCCAAATCCACTCGGAACCACTTTGGGAAATACATATCCTTGATGTTAATCAGGTGTTCTTGTTCAATTTGTGGCCAATCGCTGTTATCGGGAAGGACGATCCAGTTGAGGGTATGCTGATGGAAATACTCTCCATAATGAATTCCTCGGAACTTTAATAGTGCGAATGATTTGTGTATGATCATGACGCATGCATTGTCTAAAAGCAGGTACGGGCTGTCGTAGAAATAGTTCACGACAATATGGCGCAATTGACGACTGCTGAGTGAGATTCGTTCCAAGTCGGAGCGATCGAAGAAAATTAGCACGTCCTCGAGTCGAGTAAGGCGCTGCTTACGTCGGTTTGTGGTCAATTTCCGAAAGCATTCGCTACAAGGACGAGGAGATCCCAAAGCATTGCCCATAGATCTAAAAGACTGGACTTAGATATATGTTGATTATCTGAAAATGTTTTATTATCCCTCATACAACATAATAGTGGCTGGTCAGTAAAACCTAATTTACTCCTGGGGAACAATGTATTTCTATTCACATTTTTGTTTTCATTGTTCATAGGGTTTTCAATTGTAAGGGTCTGAAAAGAATGTGAAAGAAAGCAAGCAACAATAAAAACAATATAAGAGTAATAAATAATATTTTGCGTCTCAATTGCTTCGGTAACGTTAAAAATTTATATACTCAATGTTTTTGTTCTAAAAGCCCTCTAAGTCGCACTGTGTAATTCCACAATTCTATTCCCACTGCTCGACACTCCCCGACCCCAAACACGCGAGTACCCCCAATAATCCATGATTTTAGGGGATAGCAATGTCAGAATAGGGATGGTGAGAAACCACGATTGAGAGAAGCACGATTGAGAAACCACGATTTTTTTCAGCTTTTGGGGCTTTTTACAAAGGAAAATTTCGTGTCGGTGCTCGGATCCGGGCGTGTTATAGCTAGATCGCTTGCTCTCGGTGAGGGGAGTCGATTGGTACCGGTCTCGCCGACAGCTTTCGCAACTACCGGGATTTGTGGCTTCCGGAATTCCGGAAAAACACGGAATTGGGGCGTGGTCCGCGGCGAAGCCGCGGGTTTCCTTTCTTGTTTTTGTTCTAATTTGAAAATTAGTAAGTGAAAAAATTAATTAATTAAAATTTACCTGAAGCTACCATATCACTAGGAGAAGGAAAAAAATTTCACGCACATATGAGGACAAAATCATGAAGCAGATTACGAGCTGAATTGTTGAACCAACTTGAATGCGTATATTTGAAGCATATCACACAATAGTTTGTAACAACGCTTTAAACACTCTATAAATCTTCTATTGCATGCTTTTCTCTGCAGATATAGGGATTCGCTTCCTCGGTATATAGTGCGATAGTTACACAAGGTAATATAATATATCTTTATCTATCTTTCGAAAAATACTTGTGACAAACCAACAGGTCTGAAACTTCTTTTCAAGACTGTGTTTAAGCAAAATATAAGAAAAATGTATCACCAAGCTATCCGTTTTTTGTCTATCTTTCTTTCGTCTACGCAGTACATTGAAATTGGCCATTGAAATTGGCTAATCATTCTATGATTAGCCAAAACCACAACTAAATAAATAAACATGATTTTAACACGAAAGAACATTACTTACGCGATACATTACTTATGCGAATACTCTGGGAAATGAAGGGCTAAGCGGGATTTTTCTGAATCAAAATGAGATAAATTTTACAATGTAGACGGTTTTTTAAATTAAGCTTAAATAATAAATCGACAAAAGTTATCATTATCATCATTGCAATGTCGATATCGTAGACGTAAAATAAACAAACCACGTTTCACATTGAAACAAATGTCAAAACAAAATATTGTGCTTTTGTAGAGTAGTTTGACCTGATCGATTATTGTATGTTTCGTGGCCATTCGCTCGACACCGTCATCGAAGTTGGATCATTACCACGAACGATGAATATCACGTCATCTTCTCTTTTTCTTCAGGATGCTTTACTGCGGTTTCTTTCCAGAAATTACTTGAAATTGTGCGACGCGGAATCAATTTAGACAAGTCCCTGAAATAAAATGGTATCAACTCGTTCGCAAACTAGGGCATTGTCGAAATTATCATTTAAAAAATATTGAGCTGTTCATTATGTACTGGAAGTATTCCAAATCAGCATACAGTTACAGCGAAATGAATTAACTCACGTTTGAATTTGCCGCTATAGTGCCATTCCGCAAACCACTTATGGAACATTCTAGAAGGGTTTGTATGGCTCAATCGAAATCCCAGAGTATCAGCACTAATTTGAGCCATTACACACCCTTCTAAAATGCTCCAGAAGTGGTTTGGCGCAACGGCGCCAAACCCGCAAATTCAAATGTGAGTTAATTCATTCCGCTGTAATTGTACTTGCAGTTCATAATGAACAAGTCAATAATCCCCCCAGTAAGCTAGCCCGGATTTTCCGTTCGTGCGTGCGAGTATGGCGGTTAGACCCCTTGCACAGCTCATTTCTGGGCGAGTTATAGCTTAAAATGTTCGTATGGACGAGCTGAGTATGTTTCTGAAAAATATAGACAAAATTTTTTTGTCACGCTGTTCTGAAGGCATTCTTAGGGCTGTATATTTCTGTCCGTGAGGTTTTTGTCACGGTTTTTCGGGAAGGCATTCTTAGGGGTGTATATTACTGTCTGTAAGGTTTTTTGTCTGTCACGCTTTTTCTGGAAGATTAATTAGTAAGTAAAATTGAAAGTATAAATTTAGGCGAAAGGAAATTTCGTAACACAAAAGTTTCTAGACTAAAACCAGAATTTTATTGAGTGAAAGAATGTCGTGTCGAAGCAGATAGCATTTGTAATCCTTTTTGTTCAAACACTTTCCATGTCTAAAAGTTAATCTTATTTTGCAAAAAAAAATTTTGCCCTGAAGTAACTAAAATGATGTAAATTTTGGTGTTAAAATTATGATTTTTTTCAGAGCGGCCTTTTTTGAATCCCAAGGTTAGGTACACTAAAGAAAAACAGACAAATAAATTAGACCGGGTTGTTGTATAGTTTAGAGTGCTCCTTCCTACTACCTTACGGTATAAGGCCAACTCCGTACGATACCGATGAACTTTGTAGGTTATAATCGGGAAGAACTCGGGAAAGAACCCAAACCCGGTCTGATGTTTTTAAACTTGGTCTAAAGAACTATTATGATTTCCGCTATATTTTCCTAGCTTAGTGGAAATGTATTCACTTGAATCGGTAATAAGAAAAGAATTTGTTGGAATACCAAGCACAGGTGCGAAGTGGAACCAACTTGTAAAGGGCCCATAGTTCTCAAATTCAAAAACAAGGGAATAACGGACAAAAATTGGTTTTGAAAACTCAAAAAAAAGGGGACGGACGAAGAAATGAAATAATTTCTCCATTTCTCCATATTCGGAGAAACAGAGAAATTATTGCAGCCCAATACTAGATATTGCAGCCCAATACTAGATAAGAAGATAGAGTTAGTTTTCACCAATTAGTGCACGGCGATTTCGAAATGCGAAATTTCATTGACTCACAAACACATAAGAAACTCACCAAATGCGCACAAAGGAAAGAAAAACGCATAGAAAAAATGACTCATTTGTTCTTCATTCAGCATTCGCCGTGCACTAATTGGTGAAAACTAACTATATATCCTTTTACCTAGTATATGTTGTAGTTGGCTGCTCCCCTGGCCCAAACGAGGGCCGGGCCAGACTTTCAATATAAACTGATTTTCAGTTTGAACTGCAGCATATCTAAAATCATAAAAATCGAAGAACATCACAAGAGTAAAAATCATAATGAACAATCACGACTTCTTAGTCGCACAATTATTATATTTATAGTGAAACTGCTAGTATCGTATTTTATCTTTATTACTTATTAGCATTAATTTTCACTTTAAAATTTGCATCACAGACGGTATTAAAAACATAGCAGCAAAGCAAATAAAAATAATTTTGAATACCGATTAATATTCAATTTTGCGGAAAATCAAATCTGGCAGAATTTTATGTCCATATTTATGGATCATATATTGACAAAACCAGAATCACCTAGAGTCAATTATCGCTATAATATCAATCAAGGATTCATATCACTCTAATAATAAACTATGGACGAGTTTTGCGATTTTCCGTATAGCTAGGTAGGAAAAGTGGACTCAGAAAAATTATGTTACCTTTAAAAATTGACAAAATCTTGGTTTTATTCCAATTCAAAAGTAATGTTCAAATTCGCGGCGAAAATCTCAACAGTAAAAGCAAATTGGCTATACGGAACTAGTCTGCACATCAGCAAAACTCGTTCATAAGACAACAAATTTATTTTTCTATGCCCAACATTTTGTGGCATTTTGTTTCAAACGATCAAAGTGAAACTAAATTTTATTGAGCAAGAAAAACATAATGAAAGTGCACAATGCACAAAAATGACAACAAAACGGTTATTGGTCAAATGAATAAATCAAAGTATGCTTGGGATGGAAAACCTCTGCAAAATACACGAACGTCCTTTTCTGTCATAGTTGTGAAAGAATTTTTCGCCATAACCGTTTATTTTGCGCCATATTTCATTTACGTTATTTCTCCTTGATCCAGGAACATGCCACATAGCATGCAGAATGACGACGACATAATTCTTCGGAGTTGTTGCATTATCGAAGTTCTAAAATTGCTGTTATATTTGGTTTGATAATCAGTAGTTTTTGGCCAGTTTAACAGTCAATCAAACATGGGTTAAGTTCGACGTCACTTAAGTCAAGCATGGCAGCGGACCGGGTTTTTGCGCGGTCCGGTCTATAAAAGGTCAAAAACCGCTGAACGATAAGCATGTTAAGGTGGTTTTAGTGTTTGGATGCGCCTATCACGAATCTGTATTTAGTTTCTTCGTATCACGTCAAGAATTCCGATTTTTGGTATAAAATGACCAATTTTCGCATGGTGAAATTCGAATTTTTCACCATTTCACCTTTTGCAGATTAGTGCATCGAAGTAACCCCAAAAACACGTTTCGCTGAAAATATTTGCGACTTAAAAATGGTCGAAACCGAGACCGAATTTACATACAAACAGCAAAAAAGCACCGCAGGCGAATATTTTGAAAACATAACGATGCACAATAAAATGGAAGAATAAATAGCACCGCAGGCAAAATTTAAAAAAATTGAGTTGTTTGACAAAAATTTACGTTGAAAATCCTTATAGTAAGTTAGTGATGTCTTTGTCCGTCCTTGGCATAAGATATGCCAAGGATGTACACCCCCTTTAAAGTTCATTCTTAGGGGTGCTTATTTCTTAAATATACCTATTTTAGGGTAACTTTTAACGGCGAATCTGAATTTGAGGTCTAAATTTACCTAAATTTAGAGTAAATTTAGAGTGGCCAAACCTATTGTTGTCACTCCTTCCCCCTTTTTGAGGGACCAGACCCAATTTTTCTCCGTCAGTCCCCCCTTTTTTGAGGGTCCAGAGCCAATTTTTCTCCTCTTATCACCCGAATTTTCTGTGTTTTTAAGGGATTAAAAATCACTTTTGTCACTTCTGTGTTTTTTCAGAAGTTAAGATATAGTACGTAACAACTCACTCTTACCCATGAACATTGCGAGCCACCGCATGTGGCGAGGCTATGGGTAAAAACAGTCCCGCTAAAACAGTCCCGGTAAAAACAGTCCCGGTAAAAACAGTCCCGGTAATAACAGTCCCGGTAAAAACAGTCCCGGTAAAAACAGTACCAAACCAATTTAATAGCCAAAATGACCGCCTAGTTGTTATTTTTACCATTGAATGCTATTTTTACAGTTTTTGCGTTGATTTAAGTATATTTTGTCA
>JAKKPZ010000462.1:0-33466 GCA_022814885.1 Ditylenchus destructor | reverse complement strand
AAAATACCCTTAAAAACGTGTTATCAGATGAATTAGAGAGTACACATAAAAACGTTTTTTAGCGGCATTTTTCTGACAGTAAATGGGATTTTCGGGTAAAAATGGCGTTTCAAAAAACTTTTTCATACTCCTATTTCCCGTTTTGATATGTTGAAAATTTGCGCTCTTAAAAACGATATTCCCCAAAAAACGTAAAAAAGGCAAACGAAAATAAAACGGAACGAAATTTTGGAACATCCTAATATTTCCATTATCAACATTTTTATTGGCATCAAAATTACCTTTATAACACGAAGATTTGTATGAATCACGCAATGTTTTACGAGAAGTAATACTAGGAATAAATTTAGTGGAATGGCAACTGCGTGGAATCCAAATTCCACGTACCAAAGTATGAACGTGGTCAGATCGTGTCTTGTATTATTTGTCCTCTCAAAGATTAAATAAGTAACTTCAATGCTGTCGTTGTACTGTGACATCACTATAATGCTCGAAATTATGTCCTATTCAAAAATATGTCAACATGAGCGGAATCGTCAACATGAGCGGAATCGTGTGGTTTGAGTGAAATATGACAGAAGTAGGGCGGGGTTTGAAGCCAAGATAACAACAATCACAGGGAAATTTAAAAAATCTTTGAAAATTTCAATTCCAAAAAGTTTACTATCGAATCACTGTTTCAAAAGTGGAAAACTATTCGGACGTACCGTATTTTCTGTTGAGTTGGATAACTCACTAAAATGTGAAAAGGTGAATTTTCAGTTTCAATTTTCTTTAATGTCTCGTAGAACGCTTAAAATATATAAAGAGTCAGTGTAAATAAGCTCTAGAATAATCTAAAAATCTAGAACGACCACTTCTCTTTTGGTGAGTTATTTTGGGAGATCAATTAAAAAGAAATACCATAACTTAACATAAATAACATAACATCCTTAACCGTGCCACACCGCAAGCGTCACTGAAATTTTCTAAACCATTTCGCTGAATATTCGAAACAAAATCTGTCTCAAACCGGCAGCACTTCCAAAGATCTTTTCCAACGTTTTCAATCAGTCTACAAAAACACCTGTAAAAATTTGGAAACGTTTTTCATTCTTACTCAAAGTTAACAGCTGATAAAGGTGTAGTATATACCTAAGCTTTCTTGGAGGAGGGCTTACGAGGAAGTTTGGCGCTAGAATTTTGACTGCCGTTTTAGAACACCTGTGGATCTCGAAACTGCTTTTCATAATTCGATTTACTCTAGACACAAGGTACAAATTGAAAGTGCTCGTGAGGAAGTAAAGAAATTTTGGTGCACATGATATAAATAGTACAGGTGGTTAATGATTAGTTTACGTGATAATTACAACTATAACTCCAGTACGGCTCAAGCAGCTGAAAAAAGTGCGTAGGGTTGAAATACAATTAAGGCAAATCGCACACCACGTCCAAGATTTAGTTTATACTAGCTGAGACGGGGGCGCTTCGCGCCCCCTTACTCAGCTAGAAAGCGGGTAGCGTGCAACAGCGGCGCTTCGCGCACCGCCATCAGCGGTCAGAGTTGGGTTGTTCGGGTGCCTGGCTTTCTCAGCGGAGCCTCGCGGCTTTCGGCCGCTCGAACGTATTTCAAAAAAATTCATTGGAAAGATCTTTGGATCACTTTCGGTAACTCAGCAAAAGATGAATCATCGATTTCTATTTTGTCGGGAGGTTTAATTTCTTTCAATAATTTTTTAGAAACCGTTTGTAAATACTCTTTATATAGTATTTACTCAAATATTCAAAGAAAAAGTTCTAAAATATTTTGTATTAATTAAAAATGACAATTTATCTTTTTGTGAGTTACTTGGGGATCTGATTTTATGGATTTTCCTGTGAAAGTGGCTTATATGAGGCAACAAAACGCAGGAGTGGACAAAGATTGAATGGTGATTATAACTCCAGCTCGGCTCAAGCAGCTGGAAAAGTGGTAGTATTTGCGTGGGGGTGAGATTGAAGTACTATGAAACTAGCGATGTGGGACTCCCTACGGGTCTGATTAAATTTTTTGTCTACATGGGTGCCCTATGTTCTAAGTTCCTCAAATTCCAAGGAGGATGGTCGAGCATTCCGCGCCCGACCACAGAACTGGCTCGCGAAGAATCGAATTTCCAAGAATTTTGACATGACTGACAGAAATAAGCACTCGAAAGAACAGACTTTTCAAAAATTTTGACATCTTTTATATTTTTTCACAAGCACATCAGAAAAATTTTGTCCAAAAAATCACTTGAAAAATCGGGTACTCCACAGTAAGTATGACCTAATTTAGAAAAAGCGAGTCCAGTGACCTTTATTTGTTGTGATTTAGGTACCATGACTTTTATTTATAACAAACGTTGGAGAAAGTTGCAAGAATTTTGAAACAAAGACTGAAAATGTTGAAAAAATTTGAAACAAACATTAGGAAAGTTGAATTTTTTAACAAAATATTATATCAAAATTTTTCCTTTTTTCTCTGCGTTTCTGTGTTTCTAGAAACGTTATATTATTGAATGATTCACTAAGAAATGATGAGTGAGAAATTACATTACTAACGTTACGCATTAGTAATTGCCTTGGTTGGTGACTGGACTTGCAGCGAAATTTTTATTCTGCTAATTCTTGAGTTGCAATGCCGATGTAGTACCGAATTTTTTAATTTTTAAAAATTATGCGCATTTGCGAAAATACGTAAAATTTTGTTATATTTATTCTAGTATTGGTTGAATTAGAAAAAATGCGTCAAATTTTGACGTAGTTTAACAAAATCGTATTTTTCAAAAAACAAAACACGTGGGGACTACAGCGATCTCAAAACTCAAGAATTGGTGACCATAAATGCCGAATACATTACTCAATCAATTGACATAAATGCGACTGTTTTCAAATGTTTGAATGTGGCAGCGATCATGCACCTTCTACATGGAACTGCGTGCAGGGGCGAACTCTTAAGGACTTGGCACTTGCTCTTGGGCAACTGGTGCCTTTTTTGCCAAAAAATGACATTTTCGAATCAAAGCACATCAGGCAGATTTTTCACCTTGGGTTTTCGAGGTTTGTTCTCACAAGGTTGTTTTATTATCAAGAGGTCTCACATGTATCCGCTGCTAAGGCCGCAGCATCTCATTCTTGTGGAATAATATATGTTGGGTCGACAACTGAGATCCTTTGGAAAAACGACAGACTTTTAAAGAGTGAAAAAAATGGGTATTTGGGAAAATGCAAGGCAATGCAAGGATGTAAGAAAATCACAGGGCAGGCAAAAACATGTGGCTAAAAGGTCGGTTTGATCAGCCCTGATTGAGAATATGTCAAAAAAGTCAGAGGAGCCATAAGAAAACGTAAGTTTTTTAAATTTTTGTTCAACCAAAATCATTGTTGGAATGGATAATTGAAATTTTAAATGTTGGAAAATACTGTTATTATTATTTCTGGAGAGTTTATTTGCTCTGGCAGAGACACTTCTCTTCCGTTGGCAATTCTCCGATTGACTGACGATAAGTCTCTATCACTTTTCCTTCCGCCTAGGTCCGTTGCTTGCGACAAGGCGGCCCATTACAAAGCAGACGAGTAGTAGGAAGATTTTGCAAAGAACAAGACCCGCTCAAAGCGGAGAGGCATAGCTGGAATGGGGCCAGCAGTGGTCTTGGCAAGCATTATTAACGAAAAATCTAGGACATCGAGAAATTAAATACGACGGAAAACGTATACTATGTTAGACTAGATCTTAAATATCTGAAAGTTGCCAAAATGACAAAACACTTTTGGTGAAGGTGCAAATTGAATTAATAACAACGGATTCTTGAGCTTTTCTTGAGCTGTTTTCTCTTCTTCTTCCAAGAATGGATTCTCTTTTTAAAGTAAAAATTGTTTGTGAATGGTACTTAGATTTTTGGAATTCTTCTGGTGTTGTCAGAATACGAGAAATCGAACGCCGAGGAGGGGATGAAAGGACTGAAACAAATCATTAAAGTGAGTGACAAAGTTTCGAGAACGAAAGTTTTTTCAGTTTAAAAATATCATGATAACTGGAAAGAGATCAATTACAACATACGCATTGTCAATAAAAGTGAAATGGGGAATTCAGATAGAAAGATCTCTCTCATCTTGAATCTTTGCTTCGAAGTTTTTTTAGCAGCCAAGCTTTATAGCACAAAAATAATTTTTTGGTTATCAATGAGGAGTTGATGTGATCTGCGGTAAAGTATAGTTAAGTGGTCAAGTTTTTTTTGTTGGAAACAGCCACGCCACCCACTTTCCCTTTCATTGGCCAATGTAAGCCAACGTCCCAAGTTGGAACTATGTAAAATAATGTTAGGGCTTTTAATACAAATCGGTCTACAAGACAAAATCGGTTTTTGTTTGGATTATTTAGTCCGAGTAATATAAACTGCGATGCATAACTATAGCCGCACCCACAAAAATGACCGTTTAAATCGGCGATTAAAGGAAATCGTTCCTGGTCAGTGGTCAAGGATAGTAGTCAATTCCTCATTTATAAATAGAATACCATATGCGATTAAAGGAAATACGGATCTTAAATGTCTTCTTGTCACAAAATTTGAATTGTTGGAATTATCTAAAAACAAATAGCTAAACAACATCAATTACTCTGAAAGAAATATTCAGCAATCAAAAAATGGCAGAAATTTGGGTGCGTGAATAGATTTTTTCAATTCATCAATGCGAAAAATTAAAACGTGAGCCAAAATGAATTTTGACGCAATCGTGTAAAATAAAAGTTTCGAATTTTCTAACACGGATTTACCATAATACGACTGAATTCTCTTAATTAAAAAAGTAGTTCCTGCAAACAAAAAATCGGAAGACGCTCATTTAAATAAAAAGCGAAAGAAAACCCAATACGGGTGTCAATTTCAATCGACGCATAAAATTTTGAATTAATTTTTGCATCAATCCTGCCATCTATACACCCCACTAGGAGGGGTTGGCAAGTCTCAAATTTGTATTCAGATTTTTGCAACTCTTTCTTCGAAGATGTTAATTATAGTATCATGTTTTCACAATTTTGATAGAAAATATTTGGTTGAAAGTACTTGTGATTTTATCGGCTGTATTTTGGATCTCACAAATTAGCTTCCCTTGAATAGAATGTTTGAATAAGAATCAAAGATCAAATTTGTAATTAGGAACAGATTGTATATCATTGAATGTCACTCAATTATGAATATTTGATATATATGGACTTCGATCCTTCCTATTTCTCATGTTATTTTTTGCCCCTCTTGCTTTATCACTAGTACTCTGATTGGCAAACATTGAGCTTGCCTTCTTCTTTTTGATTCCCAGTATTATCCCCTCTTTATGCACTATTTCTTTTCACTCTGACCTCTTCTGTCCTGCCACAAGCAATATTTCGTTTGCATATATGAGCGAACCGCCGGTCAAAAACCAACCGATCGTTTTTTGGCGGGACATTGACTCATTCAAGGAGCTAGCAGTGTCAGACGATTTGTTCAAAGGACGCCATTAGTTTGAATGTAGCGTTGTGCTTATTTATATTATTTAATTTATTTTGCGCATACATGGAGCTGAAAATATGTACAAAAAATTAATTCTTATTTTCTTAGCTCCAGGTATGTCGCCAGCCCATAGCCAGATGAATTATTTTAAAATCTAGATTTTAAAGGAATTTCAATGAAAATTGTGTTGCGACGTTTTTGGGGTGGTTATCCAAATTCTTTTTTCTCAAATTTCAGGGGTTCTTTACCATGTAAACTACTTGGCTATGAGCTTTATACAATAATTCTTAGCAGTGGATAATGGGAGGATTTGTAGTTCCACTTTCACGAAATTTTCATTCAAAATTAAAATATCACTGTTTTACCGAATTTTATGTTTGGTATTGGCATTTATTTACTACAAATTGCTTTTGTCTGATCCATACTTAATTTCTTATTCTTTATCCGGTTCGCATTCTTATCAGCCTTATTTTCTCAAACTTTCCACAATACCAGCCCAACGTAAAAGTCCTCCCAATGTTCTTTTAGGTTTTACAATGTGCTTATTCTCGTTTTGAACTAACCCGATTTTTCTTTGTACTTGTGCCCAAAATTGCTCTACCAAACATTATGGACCGTTTGACAAAATATACTTGTCCAATTTTTAAACTTAACCAGCTAATAATCTTTACATCCAAATTTAGCATTCAGATTTTAGCATTTTTATAAAAATTTCGAAGAAAATATGATGCCCTTTTCCCTATGATGAACTAACATTTCCTCGCATGCCCTTCTCTCGGAGACAAAATTTTTTCCGAAAGAAAGTTGCTTGCTTCTATGCTTACAACTCTGGTTTTCTCAGTCTTTTATCCAATATTTTCTCCAATAACAGTTCCCACACAGTTATTATACAATATCCCTTCCTTTCTGCTTTCGGCGCGATCTTTGACCATGGTTTAGCTTTAGCTGGGTGGGGAACCTAACAACGAAAGAGATACTTTCGCCAGGCGAGATTTTGACTGACTGATTCTCTTTCTTTTTTACCGAGAAGAGTAGAGTACCTGAATGTTGCTTCCCAGGATTTAGGCCAAAAACTAAAGCATGACTAAGCAGCAAACGCATTCCGCCATCTGCTCTATTCATTGCCCATTCCCGCATGCCTATGACCTCCAAAAATGCCATTAGGCCTTTCCACCTTGGCAAAGCACCAGTGAATCACAACTAAGTTTGACCTGTGATCAAAACACAACTTTCTATTCCTCATTGGTTAAAATTAGGCACCATGTACACTCAAATGTGTATCATTTCGCAAGGAAAAAATTATTCTATTACAATTCTTTTTGCAAACATTTTGATATACAGATTTCGAATTCGTTGAATTCAATAGTTAGAGTGCAGTAAAATTGGTAGTTGTTGACATTTTTTGCCATTTTACTTTTTACAAATTTCTTTTAAAAGAGTTTGCAGTTAACTTCTACTTTTTAATTTCGACTTATTATAAATGTTACTGCCATTGGAATAAAATTAATAATTCGGATCATCGAATGGGCAACATGTGGAGAAATATCAATAATTAGCCTATCTTATCTTTTTACCCAGTATTTCAGTGATGATTTTGGAAAGTGCATTCTTAGGGGTGCTTTTTTAAATGTTTCGCAAGTGCATTCTTACCAGTGCGTTTTCTCCGTGACTTATTTGTCCCAAATTTTTCGCAAGTGCATTCTTATCAGTGCGTTTTCTGGGTGTCAGTGCAGAATTTTGAGAAGTGCATTCATACTTTTCGAAAGGGCCATTTTATCGAAAACGCTGGACTGTACTAAAACGCTGGGCTTGCTGACACGCGAGTAGCCTAACACTCAGTTTGCCCCAAGACTGGCACAAGCTCTCTTACTCGCTAACATGCCCGAGAGCTGAAGGCTCGAGGTGCTGGATGAGTCCCGCTGGCCATAATCAACCTTAACCCTTTGAGGTCCAAAGGCCCCATGTAGGTGTCAGCCTCAGCTCCGTAGGGGCTGGCTGTACCCCTAGTGTTTTAATTAATTTACGTCAACGGCATAATAATGAAACCAAATGTAAGGTGGATGAGGGCAGGTTTAGAAATTTCAAATTAAGCCCCTAGGAATGATAGAATTATGCAGCAAAAGTGATTCATAATTTTTAGGAAAATGTTTACGAAATTGGAGGGAGCTATATATCTGTTATTAAACCATGACTTGCATACGGTAGCAAATTTTGTGCAATCATACACGTATGCGTATATATTTTATCATTACAATGTTACATATGCATAAATCGGCAACAAAATAATCAAGCAACCAAAAGTTCTGAAATCCAAGTATAACACAAAATTTGGCAACCATTAAAAAAAATTTAACAAACAAGACTTGCACAAAACTTTAGCAATAGTAATCTAACAAAAATTCGCAAATTTAGGAATCGACAGTCAAAACTTTTTTCTATCTTTCAATTAACATTTCTTATTGCAATTTTCTCTATGCAAATAAATTGTAATTTTAATTGCCAACCTTTTACTGTATCTGAAATTTTTAGAAATTTTTTATTATAGGCGTTAATCGCCGAGTCCCAAAATTTTCTATCTCCAGTGCTAGCTAAAGGTCTAGCTAAGGAATATTAACCTTAATTCCAACAGCCAAACAAAGTTACAAAATAAGTTAACATTACAAGAATAACAACAAATATAATACATTAACAGTTTAAAAAATTACAGCAAATAATTATATAAAATATCCTGCACCTTCGGTTCGGCAAGGAAGAGCTTGATCCTCTTCTTGCCTTCCAAGTGGGCCAGGATGGCCTGTCGAAGATCCCTGAAACCATCGAAGAGAAGCTCCGCCAGGTACTCCAACCATAAGACGTTGGTCTGCGGGTTGAACTCGGCCCAGCTATTCCTGAAAATTGAATGTTGTTAGATAGTGATTACAAAGAATATGAATTCTTATACTCCAGAACTATACGATAATGGCCCTATAAACCCCATACCCGGATTTCGGCACTCAATTATTGTATGATATTTTCACACTCAGATCTTTGGCCATGTTAAGCTCGAATCTGAGGCCATTTTGCTGTTCGTTTTCAGGACTACATTTCTTTAAATTTTTATTCCCGAATAAAAAGCTATGTGAGAAATATTTTTAGGCGATTATTTGCGGTGCTGAATCTAAATCAAACAGTAGTTCATGCTCTGTCCTCCAACGAAAACACTAGTGTTTTGTTCTGTAGTACTGTCTTTTCCAAAAATGGGCCTTTTGCAAAACTCCATATTTTCGCCAACAGACCATGCATGCACTAATATTCAGTATCGATAGTAAAAAATCCCATAAAAATATTTCCGTTCGAAAATAAATTTCAAAAGCATGCTTCTGACACGAAAGTATGCCACACTTTTTCGTAGAACAATTTATTTTATTGTTCTGCAAATTTTTTTTATCTTACTGTTTTCCAAAAATCCCTTTGGTTAGTATTCCAATGCTGTCCGACACTCAAATGAAATACCCCCGTGTTGCGCTCCTTTTACGGCGCATGATAGCATAAAATGCTCCCCCGGCGATGCTGATTCCGATTCAAAAAAATTTTTAATGCAGATCTAAGACAAGTACCGTAAACTCTATAATTTAACCCCCGGGGTAGAGTTATTCAATCGACCTCTAGGGGGCAAAATTAGAGGGGGGGGTAAAAATAGTGGGGTAAAATTAAACCGCTCAATGTTACGCGCCGCGCCAGAGGCGCGGCGCGAAAAATTTTTGGGATTTTTGCTCAAATTTCAAAAATTTTCGTCATTTTTTCAAAAAAAATTCGAAATTTGAATTCCCGCCCAAAAAATTTTTAATTTTTTCCGAAATTTTCCCATTTTTTACAAAATGTTGGCAAATTTTGGGAAAATTTAGCAAAAAATGGCAAAAAATAGGTAAAAAATTCAAATTTTTGGCAAAAAATTTGAATTTGCGTCAAAAATTTGAATTTTTGGCATTTTTGGAAAAATTTGCATTTTTGGGGGAGGGCAAAATTAGAAGGGGTATAATTACGCAATCGACCTCTTGGCGGGGGGGGGGAAATTAAAAAAAGAGGTGGGGGGAGGGGGTAAAACAAGAGGGATGGGTTAAATTAGAGAGTTTACGGTACGTTTTGGTCACTTTTTTGTACTTTCGGGCCCAACTTTCTCTGTTCCGCTCCTTTTATGGCGCTTGATAGCTCAAAATGTTCCGCTGGGAATTGTAGGGAATGTGTAAAAAGTTTTAACTCAGATCTCTGAAAGGTGCTTTTTGGTCCTTTTTTGTACTTTCGGGCCGAACTTTCTCTGTTCCGCTCCTTTTATGGCGCATGATAGCTCAAAATGCTCCGCTGGGAATTGTAGGGAATGTGTAAAAATTTGTATGGCCTGATGCTATATCTCGGAATGGTGTGATCGGATCTTGACAATTCCTTCGGATTGGTGATCAGCGTGTCGAAAACCCTAATTTGACGTTTTCATGCAAAATTGTGAAAAAAAATTTTTTTGGGACCATGGTTCTCGAAAACTCTAGATTCGGTTTTCGAGGTGGTACCATTGTATATGGTAGTCCTATGTTATACACCCCGAAAAGCAAAAAATTTATTTTTGAAAATTTTGCTCATGGAAAATTCCTGTTAAGTACATCTTTCAATTTTAATTATTTTCAAATTATTAATATTTGACATAGAAATATAAAAAACAACTCACCCATTAATATCGCGCATGTCCTTGTAGACTTTCGTCTGGCGCCCAGAGCCATCAAAAATTGACTGCTGGCCCATATTCGTGTAGAAGAGGCCTTGCTCTGAAAAGGTGATTTTATGAAAATATTGAAAGTAAAAATATTGAATATTTTACCTGTCTTAACCCTGGAATGGGTGTAGTCGATGAGGGTGAGGACCACCCCGCAAGACTTGAGCTTGATAGTGTTACCATTGAACACAAATCTAAATTTTTATATTAGTATAATTGACAGGTCACTTCTTATTAATATTTATAAGCTTCTTGTTTCATCAAGAAAATATTTCATATATTCATCATCATACTTTAACGTTTCCAATTTTCTTTTTTAAGCTTTGGTAATATTTTTATTTTCCCCTTTTGCTCCTCTTCTAACTTTTTACATACTAAATAAATATCGCTTACCTCACTTCGTCCTTGGCCGAGGTCAGCCTCACCATCAAATTGGACTCGTGCGCGTCCCTATGCTCGAACTCGAGCTTTTCTTCCGCAATAGCCAAAGCTATTGCACATTGGAAGAAAAGTGAGCCGCATTGGGCCAGCCTCATATTCTGAAAGTTCATAATACAGTCGACTCTCGATAATCCGCACACATCGGGACTGGCCGATTTTGTGCGGATTATCGAAGTGCGGATTATCGTAAAGTGCGGATTATCGAGAGAATTTTGTATGGAAAAAATCCTTCCGTTGCAAAGTTGTGCGGATAAACGAAATTTCCTATATTCTTTGTCATTTTTTCAAAAAAAATTTGAAATTTGAATTCCCGCCCAAATAATTTTAAATTTTTTACTAAATGTTGGCCGATTTTTGCAACTTTTACCTAATATGGCAAAAATTTTGATAAATTTTTGAAAAATTTGGCCAAAAACAGGAAAATTTTGTATAAAAATTCAAATTTGCGCCAAAAACAGAACCATATTTCTTTGTGCGGGTAAACGAAAAATTTTACTTGGAAATTCCACATTGGTTTCTCAAAAATCTGTCCGGATCATCGAATTAATCCCCACAAAATGCGGATTATCGAGAGAATTTTGTATGGGAAAAATCCGTTCCAGCCAGATTTATGCGGAATATCGAAAATGCGGATTATCGTGTGTGCTGATTATCGAGAGTCGACTATACAGTAGGTATACAAATTATATACCAAGTACCGTATTATCTGTAATTAACGCCTGGGGCGTTGATTTTTCAATGTCTCTCCAGGGGGCGTTAAATAGAGAGGGTGCTAATAATACGATGTCGCGCCGAAGGCGCGACGAAAATTGTTGGGGAATTTTGGCCATTTTTCGTTAAATTTTTGACAAAAAACCCATTTTTTGCATAAAAACCATAGGGGGACCCTATGGTATGAAAAATTATTTTTCTGAAAAATCTGTCAAAAAAATCAATAGGGTCCCCCTATGTTTTTAATGTAAAAAATAGGTTTTTTCGATATCTTTAAAAATACCTAAAAATAGACCATATTTTGTCTATTTATATTAGGCATACGAAATACTAGCAAAAAAGAGTAAAAAATGGGAAAAACCACATTTTTTTGGGGGTGGGCGTTAAATAGAGGGGGCGTTAATTAGAGGGGCGCTAATTATTCGATGTCTCTCAGGGGTGTTTAATTGAAGGTAGGTTGAATTTGAGGGGCGTTAATTACAGGTAATACGGTATGTCATTTATGTATGATCTATTTATGTATGATGAAATTTGGCATTTTCCTAAAATTGACCATTGTTGACCATAGATAGCTAAAATAGAACCGAGCACAAAAAACATGGGCCCCTTTATAATATCTGTGTGAACAATTTTTCGATATTAAGGAATTTACAGAAAGGATTAATTTTTAGAAACCGTTTAAAAGCTTACCGATTTGGTGATGCCGGCTTTCTTTGGCGAGAGGTGCGGGTTGAACTCCGCTAGCCATTTTTCAAGCTCCTTGCCCGCATCTTCTAGTACCTGTAAAATGTAGAGTAATATAAATTTGATTGGATTCTCTTAATATATACTTACCTGTATCAGGTAGAGCTGGGCTCCTTCTTCACTCTCATATTCGGCCGGCCACGGGTTCAGAGCATTCTCGTACTCTTTCTTCTTGGCCTTGCCTTTACCCTTGGCCTTGCCATTTCCCTTCTTCTTGTCCTTGGCGACAGTGGTGACGGGCTCGTCGTCGTCAGAGGGGACGGGCCCGTCAGCAGCCTTGAACTTGCCGAAGGCTTCGAGGAGCGCGGCAGGGTATCCTCCTGTAAGATATACCGTAAATCCACTAATTACTCCGGCCCCATTTAGTCCCTTTCAAATTAATCTCACCTCTGGACCGTTTACGGAAAAATAAGCCCGTCCTCAATTTACCCCACCCAGAGTCCCAGTCATAACACTCATCCCCGTCAAAACCTCGATCGCCTTCTTAGCCATAGATTTTTCTGGAACATTCTAAAAGCATATGGCTCAAATGAGAGCTAAGACCGTAGGCTACTGATTGGTATATTGCATGCCGCATCTCGATTCAAGGTTCTTAAGATTCAAGCCTTTTTATCTCTATTATATATAGAATCTTGTGTAGCATGAATGGAGATGTACCATGTAATATCCCATTCGGTAGCCCAGGGTGGTATCTCTGATTTAAGTCATTACCAATCCTTCTAGAATGCTAAAAAAATGTTATGGCGAAAAAGGCGAGCGAGGGGTGAGTTGACCTAGTGGTTTACCGTCCCTCCCCAAAATAAAATTTTTGCATTTTCCGCTCTGGCATCCCCAAAAGGTCAGTTTAACACCAAAATCGCAAAAAACAGAGCGGAACAATAACGTTTCCTTTGTAGCACAAAAACATCCATTTTTGACACTTTTTGGCCAAAAAATGTCACTTTTTAAGATTGGCGGGGCAAAATTTTTTGCAGTTCTGTCTAGTCTCGCCTAGGCCTACAAAATGAGCTATCACCCATCCTTGTAGGTGAAGAACGAATTTCTGGGCGTTAGATACAGAGAAGGGGACACTTGCGCTTTAGGGTGATTAGATAGATCCTTATAGTAAGTTAGTGACGTGAGTCCCTCCGTCCGTTTCACGTTTTTGGAGTGCATTCTTAGGGGTGCTTATTCCATATTTCAGAGGTGCATTCTTAGGGTGCTTATTTTTGAAATGTACCTATTTTTAGGGTACTTTTCGGAATCCTTGGATTCTTTTTGGAATCCAAATTTCAGGCCCAAATTTAGACAAAATTTAGCCAAAACGTACCTAAATTTACCTAAACTTTCATTCTTAGGGCTCCTTATTTCTGTCTGTCACAGATTTGTCCCGATTTTTTGGAAGGCATTCTTAGGGGTCCTTATTTCTGTCTGTTACAGATTTGTCCCGCTTTTTTTGGAAGGCATGCTTAGGGGTCCTTATTTCTGTCTGTCACAGATTTGTCCCGCTTTTTTTAAAGGCATTCTTAGGGGTCCCTTTTTCTGACTGTCACAGATTTGTCTGTGGTCGGGCGCGGAGCGCCCGACCTTCCCCCTTGGAATGTGAGTGAAGTTAGAACAGAAAAGGCATACTAATACAGACTCCCCGCGTGTTAGCGCGCGTAAGCGCGCTAGTAGATAGATAAGACCCCGGAGGCAACTAGAGGACTTACGATATCTGTATTTCTATATCATTTTATCTGGTTTCGATCGATAATTTATTTTCTTTTTTGATCCAATTTTACATCTTCTTTTCCTATTTGGCCACAACACCAACAAATTCGAGAAAATCCTACCAAAATGGTCAAACTTGTATTATAAATATGTTGAGCTGTTTCATCCCCTTCCTTATATATTCTCCTCAAAATAGATATTGAATGTGACAATGGAATGTGGTATGATTGTGACACTGAAATGTGGAATGTTTGTGACAATGAATGTAGATTGAATGTGATAGTGGACTGTGGATTGGATGTGACAATGGGATGTAGTTTGAACAATGATCACAAAATCTATGAAAAAACTATAAAATGGTTGAAAACTATAGTGTAGTTCTTAAATGGATATCTGCTCACAACTTCTAAAACATATTAGAAGACGAGTAATCGGTCAAATTAATGCTGACTCTGGGCTTCCGATTGAGCTATTATTCATCTTCTAGAATGTTTTCGATACAGTGATCAAAAGCAATATTCATTTTAAAACTATATTATAGTTTTAATCTATTTTATCATTTTTTATAGATATTGATATCACTGGGTTTGAATATGACAGTTGAATGTGACAACGTTTTGTTTGAATGTGGCACTCGGATATTGAATGTGATTTGATCGAAGGCAAATAAAAGTTTAGAATATTTTTCTCAGGCATTTACACCGAGGTTTATGTAACACTCGTTTTCTATTTTTTGCGTAACAAATCCAATTAGGGTAAGAGAATTACGGTCAAGAACCTATCTATTTCTGGCCCCTCTCGTTAGTCTGACATCATATTTGTCTTCACCGGGCCAGTAAACCCGGCTATAAAATCTGGGTCGGAGATGCCCACATTTCCAAATGGCCCTGGGCCAAGCCAGATTTCGTGCCCTGGAGCCGCGCTATCCAGGATCTGATCTCAAATTTCTAATCTCAAATCCCCGGGCCCGAAAACACCAGGGTACAAAAAATCGGCTCTCTACAAATTGTACAACTTTTTACCCCTAGGAGGTTTGCGGGTACACTAATTTTGAACCTGAACTCAGTTTTCGCATTTCCGTTATAGAAATAGAGTAATTTTTATAAGAGACTAAAACAAATCTCTTGATAAAATTAAACACTTTTTGAATTACTCATAAACATTGTTTGTCTCACGACGAAAAGTAAAACATAAAAAGATAGCAATGTTTGAAATTATCTTTCTATCTGTTATTCCACTCGCGATTATTCTATTCGTCTTTTCTATTTTGTTATCCAACTCGCGCTTATATTTCACCTTTTCAATTTTATCTTATTAGTAATTCACACTCGTTTTATTCTCCCCACAAAATTTCATCTTATTATTTTTTCACCATGTCGTAAAGGTCTGATTGACGAGCCCTAACTTTACGGCAAATCCCAAACATTGTCTCAGATTATGGGCGAAACAATGTTTGCATTTCACCCATAGAAAAATATTTGTTTAAAACAAACTCTTGCGTTTTATACGCTTCAATATTACATTTCTCCTAATCACTAAAGGTATAGGGAGAGCCTTCTGGGCTCACGACCATTAGATGTATTAGGCTTGAAATTACCATATTTTAAACCCGTTTTTCTATAAAACAACTATTAGAAATACTATTTCACCAGATCTTACCCTTATGGGATAAGACGCTAGCGTTAGCCGAGCAATCGGTGAGGCTAGTTTATGACTGACCCCGAAAGGGGCGCCCTAGCGTTAGCCGAGCAATCGGTGAGGCTAGTTTATCACGAGCCCTTCTGGGGACCCACTAGCGTTAGCCGAGAAATCGGTGAGGCTGGTTTATCACGAGCCCTTCTGGGGACCCACTAGCGTTAACCGAGCAATCGGTGAGGCTAGTTTACTATAAGTCTCTTATTCTTTATTACAAAGTGTAAAAATTTTTTATCAAAAACGATATCGTTGAAAATTTTCTGATAACCTTATTCCGTATCTATTTAACAGAACCTATACGGAATATTTTCACTTATTTATGTGCAGTTTCTAGGTTAGAAAAAGGAACTTTGCCATGGGAGTCTTTGGTTCTTCTCCTCCCTAAAAGTCTCCTCTAACCTCGCACATTCTCCATAAATTTACGTGCAGTTTCTAGGTTAGAAAAAGGAACTTTCTGTTGGGAGGTCAAATGGTATAGCGACTCCCTTGAATTTTCCTCTAACCTCACACATTCTATCTATCTAACTGTATCATAGGTTATAGGAAACTTTGCTATTGGACTTGTCACCCTAGAAGTCTCCTATAGCCACATCAATTCAACGATGTTTAAAATATTTCTTTTTTACACTTTGCATTTTACATCACCATAGTAGCCCTGAGAAAAATTTTACAATTTAACTATAACATAAAATGTTTTTCTACTCAGGGCAATTTTTATAAGAGACTAAAACAAATCTCTTGATAAAATTAAACACTTTTTGAATTACTCATAAACATTGTTTGTCTCACGACGAAAAGTAAAACATAAAAAGATAGCAATGTTTGAAATTATCTTTCTATCTGTTATTCCACTCGCGATTATTCTATTCGTCTTTTCTATTTTGTTATCCAACTCGCGCTTATATTTCACCTTTTCAATTTTATCTTATTAGTAATTCACACTCGTTTTATTCTCCCCACAAAATTTCATCTTATTATTTTTTCACCATGTCGTAAAGGTCTGATTGACGAGCCCTAACTTTACGGCAAATCCCAAACATTGTCTCAGATTATGGGCGAAACAATGTTTGCATTTCACCCATAGAAAAATATTTGTTTAAAACAAACTCTTGCGTTTTATACGCTTCAATATTAAATTGGTGTAATTGCAAAACTGACCTTTGATTCGGAATCAGCGGGGTCAGTATAAGGGGTACAAAATCACAGGCGGTAGCCGATAAAAAAGCCCATTTTTGAGCAGTTGTACAGTATGAAGAAAAATCTAGTTCGGTAACGGCCCATTTTCCAAATCGCCCTAGCCTGTGACCAATTACGGGCACTAGATTATGCCCTATATAAGCGACAGACTTTTCTTCACCAAATTTTTCAAGAACGGAGAGTTAGGGTTGATACCTTTGTATTCAGAATAAAAATTAGCGAACATTTTTGACATTCCAGAGTCAATAACTCGAGTTTTTTCTCCAAACCTTCTAATTCCACATTCTTGTACCCAGGGGAACCATTTTAACGGTTGAGGCTAAGAGGTGAACCGAACAATGGAACACCTTTCTTATACTAACAAATGTGCTGTATTAACTATATTTTTACAATTTATTCCGCAATGTTTAAAAAATAAGCTACCTCTTAAGACGCGGGCGGCCGCCACTTTTACAAAGGAAGGGCACGAGAAAGCCCCCAGAGCGCGCGTTTTCTCTTTGTCCTTGACATCCAGAGCGCTGAGTGCCATGCCCGTTGCTACTTCGGGGGCGACGGCGGAGACCGTCAGCATTTGGCTCGCCCCAAATAGCCTTTCCTCGGGTTCATCCGCTGGGTCACGGATTGGCACAACCTAAATAGAAACATTTTTTACGAGAAAATGCAAGCTTAGTCATTTTTTCCATATTATGAAAAATTAGCTTAAAATTACCTTAATTATGCGTCTCACGCCGTCAAACAAGGCCGCATATACATCTCCATAGGATCCTTCGGCGATTTTGGCCCACTTCGTTCTATAACTTACAATATGTATAAAAATGCATAAAATGTTCCCAAGTTTGTCCATTGAATATTCATTACTTTTCTAGCCATTAAGTTATGGATTTATGTCTACATATTTTTATACCGCATATTCTCAAAACGAAAAATTCTATAAAAATTGAATTTCCGAAAAAATGTCATTTTATTGGGCTTCCAGCCGAGATATTGTACCCCTTGTAAGTTTTTGAACTGTCCGATTTTGTGTCTCACTTTTGGTAAATTGATTTAATCGTACGTTGATTACGGTATCTCCAAAGTGCTAAAAATGAGCTGTATGCCAAAAAGTGTTACCAAAATCAAAATAGATTTCCGATTAAGTATTTTGAGTTTAAAATTTATATTGATACAAAATATCGACCGGAAATCCGTCAAAAATGGCATTGTTCACGAAAAACCAATTTGATAAGAATTTACCGTTCCCAGAATATGCAGAAAGCCTTTGTTATTATTTAAAAAACGTTAAAAATAATATTTTCAGGATACTATAGACCAGCTGTACATGCCATCTAGCTCAACCTCACCGCAATCGGATACATATTTCTACTCCTATTCCAGCTCATTTTTCTGCACATTTTTATATTATAATCGATTGTGCATATGTGGGACCATCGACGAATATGTTTTAAAACAATCGTATTTTTCTTTGGTCCTGGAAATGCCTACGCTTATCATGCAGTATTATTTTTCCCGACTACACAAGGAAAGAAGAAACAATTGCACACAAACTTCAGGTACTATTTACAAAATTTTATAAAAAATTGACCAACGAATAAAAAATATCGACTATTTATTTGCCAGGAATTTGAAGTATGAGTTTGTACAAATGTTTTACTTATGTTACTTTAGAAATAGTGTTGAAAGTGGGTTCAGCAACCTCAAAAAACCCCTAGGTGCATAAATTGCGCGAAAAAATAGCCGAAAAATTTGGACCCAACAGAATGTCGGAGAGCCGTACAAACTATATATAAAAATTCAAATTGAGACATAAAGTGGTTAAGTAAGACAAAAGGGAATCTGATTTATGAAAAGTCAGAATTTAGAATATAAACCCCAATTTTGAGCATCAAAACATTTTAAGAAAAAATAAATCAAATTTATGGGAGATCTCGTTGATGAACTTTTGTACTTTTATGCACAACCTAACCCTTTTCGAATCCTTGAAAAAAGTTTCAAAAATAAAACTAACCCTTGTTCAATGAATGGATCCCATGATCCTACAGCGTCTTGCTGGCACATCAGGAGGAGTTCGTCCAATGTGGTCATGGGCAGGTGTGCGTCGGCTTGATCTAGAGCGATGATTGGCTCGGCCTCCGGCACGAATTGGGCGAGCTTTTCACGGGCGGCCCTTGTCATCTTTGGGGCTTCATGGAGGGCATTGTGGAGCTTCAGGCAGATGCGGCCGCAATCCTGAAATTTACCAAGTGTTAATACTGTATAGCATTCCACGGTTTCAACTCTTTGATGTTTTCCGGTTTTACTATGTTACAATTTTAGCCTCCTGCCTAAAATCGGTGATTGTCAAGCTAAGACCAATTTCTAGGGTTCTATCAATCTTCTAGGTTCTATTGGAGAATTTACTGTATACTATAATATCTATAAGTAAAAACAGAAACGAGTAAGACGGAGATTTACCTGCTCAAGGTTAACGTCCCTTCTGTCAACCTCGATGCGCACCAGTTTTGGTCCCATTACAGCACCTGCAATTTTTTATTGAAAAAATGTCAGAAATCCATATGTCCATAGAGAAGTTAATATAAGTAAATGAACCAACAGAGAAAATAAAATGCACAAGTTTGAGAATTTACACTAGAACTTAGCTTATCGAGAAGTGAATGCCAAATTAATCTTGTGCGTTTCCAATTTATCTCCAGCACTTATAATGATTTGATACGTTTCTGTGTAACTTATTTATTGTACTGATTCTGTTTCCGGTTCAAATTTCTCCTTATCGCCTCTCGAATATTTTCCTTGCAATAGGCCATTCGTAGAGGCATTACCACATTTTTGCTTTTCCTCTCTGTATCTTCTTTGGCCATTATTCTGACTCAATATCCTACCAGCCCAGTTTCCGATGTACCGCCCCTTAAAACACGCCTTTACACTTTATCTCCCAAATCGGCACAAAGACTTTATGGCCATGAAATGGCTTACTCAATATTGTTGCCTTTTTGCACTTCCGCCAATTTCCAGAGTTATTTATCGCGAAAAATCTTTAGATAGCCAACGATATACTGACCGCCGGTATAGCACTTCCGTACCAGAAACCTATTTTGGTGAAAACAAATGAAAACGAAACTTCATGGAAACAAAAGCAAAAAATGGCTAACATAAAATTATTTCCTGTTTGAGCTTTCACACATTTTTAAGGATAATTTTAGTTCAAAATTTATTTGTTGACTCATGATCTCGTAACGTAAATGAAGTTTTCCGTACAAATTCGCATAGCGACAAGTGAAAACATAAAGTTATTAACGAAACAAAGCACAACATTGACAAAATATCATATTTTACAAAATAAATCCTCACTTTTCCATTTATATGAGTATTTTGGATAAGATGGAATTGGTAACAATTCGATTAATTTTTTATCATGTGAACATACTTCGGTACTGTTAACTTCTGTCTCAACCGTTTTCTACGACCCCTGCAACCTGAACAGAAATACGAGAGGGGTTTTTAAGATTTATAGGAGAAAAGCCCAGTATAGGAAAATTAAGGCAGCGGGTCCATTTTTTAAACTGTTTGTCAACGTTTCCCTATGTTTAGCTAAATTCCTGGAAGAAGGACCTTAAACTATGCCGACTCAAATTTTACAGCTATATGAGATATATTTAAACTTTATTCCGCCTATGGGTTTCCTTGCATTTAATTAATTGGTATTTAATTTAACCATTTCAACGTTTATGATGGGCAATTTTTCCTTCTTTCGTGTCTCCGCGTATGAGAGCTACTCGGATATTTTTCTCCTTTGATTTCCATTACCGCAACACAAAGGGTTAACGCCCGCTTTAACAAGGAAACAAATAATGACAATGATACTTTGAACTTATTTTGGTCCTTCTATTAAAAATACTACCGCAAATTCCGTCATAAAACCTTTTCTTTAATATTTTTCTGAATTGATTTGATTTTTTGTTTTGCTTCTAAAATTTTCATGCAAACTTTTTTCTTCACCTGCACAGTTAACTTCTTGAGTAAGTGTGATGAGTTTATCTTTACCTTTGCGAGTAAGGACACATGAGCTATTGATTTGTGAAGGTGTGCCTAGTTAGTTAGACACTCTTTGTGAGTGTGGGCAATAAACCAGAAAAAGATTTTGAATACTGTAAAACACAGTATAGAGAAAAATTTGAGACATTGCAACACCTCCTAATGGGGTGTATAGATGGCAGGTTTGATTCACAAATTAATTCAAAATTTCGCGCTTCGATTGAAATTGACATAACTGGAAATTCACAGATTACAAATTCGCAGATCCGGTCTAACATAGTATACGTTTTCCGTCGTATTTAATTTCTCGATGTCCTAGATTTTTCGTTAATAATGCTTGCCAAGACCACTGCTGGCCCCATTCCAGCTATCCCTCTCCGCTTTGAGCGGGTCTTGTTCTTTGCAAAATCTTCCTACTACTCATCTGCTTTGTAATGGGCCGCCTTGTCGCAAGCAACGGACCTAGGCGGAAGGAAAAGTGATAGAGACTTATCGTCAGTCAATCGGAGAATTGCCAACGGAAGAGAAGTGTCTCTGCCAGAGCAAATAAATTGTCCAAAAATAGCAACATTTAAAATTTCAATTATCCATTCCAACAATGATTTTGGTTGAACAATACATTTAAAAAAATTTCGTGTTCTTATGGCTCCTCTGACTTTGTTAACATATTGTCAAACAAAGCGACCTTTTAGCCACATGTTTTTTGGCATTCCAATTCAGCATGTCCAGGTGAGCATTTTGAGCTATCATGCACCTCCATAGCGGGGGAGCAACAGAAGTATCAATTTTGCCACTTTTTGGCCAAAATTTGCACATTTTTAAAGGTTTTTTCTTTTGGATTCGATAATAGCTCGCCAAGACCTATCAAATGAGCTATCACGCACACACCTGTAGCGAACAAAAATTTTTTCGGCCAAGCGAACCGCTGCCGTGAATATGGGACATGTTAGAGTAGATGACATCTTTCTCTAACTGTCGTGCAGATGCACAGCCACTCTCCACTTGACATTAAATGTTTTTCAGGGTATTTTGCCCTTTGTATTACCTCGCCAGATGCCCAAGAGCAAGCTCCAATACCTTAAGAGTTCGTTCTTACACGCAGTTGCATGTAAAAGTCGCATGATCCCTGCCACATTCAAACATTATACTTTATTTACACATTATTCAGTTTTTATTGTTTGTTTTTGTCATTGAAATGATTCATTTGTGTCAAGTTATTTTTGTCATTGAAATTCTTATAGTAAGTTAGGGATATCCGTATGCCGGACGCTTTGATCTTTGGTGCCTTATTATCTTTGTCCGTTCAAAATTTTTGACTACAAACTACATGTTTAATACTTTATTATTTTTTGCCTTTTCAGGACGAAATTTTTGCCACTTTGGGGTTATACGTATGGCTTGAATAACGTAAGGCTTTAAAAATCGTTGCGGTATTATTAAACACTTTTATTATCCTCCTATATTAACGGGCTGTAGAACATGTAATGAGTTACGGAATCCATTATGGATCCGGGCGAGTGGTAGCTCAAAATGACGGGATAAAAAGTTAAGAAAAACGGTCCGCTCTGTACGCGGATCCGGCGGCTATCCGCGGAGTTATTTTTCACTGATTTTTCAAGATTTAAATTTAAAAAGCCCGAATTACGAGATTTAACGCATTCACCCCCTCTATATTTGGCGGCGGTGCTTTCTCTACTCCGGTACTATAACAACAAAGCAGTGCCACCGAAGGCATTTTTGGCGGCTGAAGATAAATTGAGTCCACCAATCAGTAGAAAGTGATGAGCCAAATAAAATGAGCTATTACTCAGCTATAAAATCGCGCAGCTAATAAGGTAGTAAGTCGCGAAATTCGGGAATGTCGAGATTTCGGGCACCTGTATCTTCCTTAGCTGCGCGACTTTTGGCCGAATGATACCAATTGGCCAAGAAATCAATTGACTCTCTATGAACCAAGCACCAAGCAAAATGAGCTATTACTCAGCCACAAAGTTGCGCAGCTAAGAAAGTTACATGTGCACGAATTATGAGATTTCACGTTACAGGTGCATGAATTTCGAGATTTCACGCACTTGACCCTTCTATATTTGGCGGCAGTGCTTTCTCTAGTCCGGCACTATAACAACAAAGCAGTGACACCGAAGTCATTTTTGGCGGCCGAAGATAAATTGAGTCCACCAATCAGCAGAAAGTGCAGCGGAAACACTCAAAGAATCGACAGTGTTTCGAGTATGCTCGTTTATATAAATACTCACATAATAGATATTCACTAGTTGAGCGACTAAATAAAAACTCTAAATTTAGGAATTTTTTCCCACTTGCCTACATATATTGGATGTAGTATCTGTTGTTAACTTAATAACTTTATTAATTTCAACTGTTTATTTATAATTATAGGATTTAAAATTAACGACTAAATCCGAAAGTTTCAGAAAAACAGCAAGTTTAGGAATATCTATGTCTGAATATTGTACAGCTTGCTTTTCGGATATTACCAAATATGTGGTTCATTTGAATTCAATTTCAAAAAATTTAACTTTTAGGTTGACTCCTCAAATTTGTGTCCTTTATGTTTTACATTATCCATTTATGTTTTGAAAGAAGAATAATTACTTGACTAAATTTTTATTCAGTTCACATTCATTATGAATTCAATGTAAAAAAAGTGAGAATATAATAGTCAGGCATTTGTAAAAGAATATATCAATGATTAAATCAGGATGATGATGATCTTGATCAACGTTTAAATCACTCAGTTTTTTTATTCCCTTTGAACTTTCGCGTGAAAGATGATCGAAATTGGCGGTTAGCACATATAATAAGAGATGTTATAAATAAGCGGAGAAATGCACTCGCCTTTGTAGAATTTGTAGCCTAAAGCAAAATATCATTTGCGAACTTACGAACTTTAAAAGAAACTCACCGCGGCATAATATGGTGAGCATAAAATTGCGAAAAGTCCCACTATAAAAGTGATTGTCGATATTCTATGTGCGTCTCTTTTCGGCTTTTGCGCGTTTCCGCATTTTTTCTAAATGCCGAAATTGGAGTGAAGAGAGTCTGCATGAAACGATCACTGGGTTTATGTTACTAACGTGAAATCTTGAGATTGACATTTATGAAAATGTCATGAAATCTTGATAGCAGATGCGTCGGGCATCAAAATGTCAAATAAATTTCAATCTCGATGTTTTTTGGAAACAGTGTTTTTAGGAGTACTTTTTGTTGCAGAATCCAAAAAAATTATTTTGGCTCCGAGTTAAAAAAAATTGACCTTTTTGAGGATCAAAGTTACCCATATTTAATTCATAGCGTCAAAAATGTTTTTGCCTTTAGTATGAAAAATTATCGAAAGGTTTTTTCGCTGAAAACGTGTTTTAGGGTCCTCCAAGGTCCACCGATCAATTTTTGCTAGGTAACAATGGGTTTTTGGTGCATTCTGTGAAAAATTTTTCTGTACCGAAAATACACAAATTTCGCCTTTTTGAGACTTGTTTGGGTCCCAAACACCTTATTAATCATTTTCGATATGTTGGCTATAAATCTGATCTTATTCACTCTATCTCAACTTTTTGTCGCGTTTTCAATGCATTTTCCAGTACTTTAAAACTTTTTATTTTCGTACTGAAACGTGCACCTTTTGAAAGCATACCAGTTTTTGTGGCTTAAAAGAACATTTTTGTTAGGTTATTCGCTGTGCTTATCATAGATCCAATATTACTATCTCAACTTATTCTCCAGATTTCTCGATATATTTTTAGAATTTTCAAATGTTTCATTCAAAAATGAGCTTTTTCGAGACATAATCAATTCATCACTTTTTATCCACTTTTTCATTGAATGAACAAAATTCCATTTTTGTACTGAAAACAATAAAGGAAAATACAAAGCATTCAAAATTTCAAGTTTTAAGCCTATATTACCTTTATCAGATTTCGAATGCATTTTTCGAGCTGTCTGTCCATGTTTGTAGCAATTTTCTCTATATTGGCAAAAAAGTTCTCATATTTGTTCGAATTAACCTTTGACGAAAGCTTACTCCCACGGTGCACCAAAACTGAAAAAAAGGGAACAACCTAGAACTTTCAAAAACCGCATAATTAGGGGTTTTTGGTGCGCTGAGTTCGAAAAAAATATTGATTTTTTCGTCTGAGGCGATTATGGACCACTTTTCGTGTCAGGTTGCATACCTGAAAGTCAAAAATGGCCATTTTTGGCTAAACATGACCATTTTTGGCCAAAAATGGCACTTTTTGATGCGATATCAAACAACTAATAGCAGATTCGTGATCAGCGCATCGAATCACCCCTAAATACACATTTCCCAGAAAAATTCTGAAAATCTTGAAAAATCTCGATTTTTGGAGCAAAGGGGGGGGGGGAACACATGGTGCTCGAAAAAACCGATTTTTTTAAAATGTGGAACATTTTTTCGCATTGAGCATTTTTAGGGGTAATTCGATGCGCTGATCACGAATCTGCTATTAGTTTTTTGATATCGCATCAAAAAGTGCCATTTTTGGCCAAAAATGATACAACCCGTTAGCCAGAGGCGAGTGATAGCTCAATCGATAGCCCTCGAAAAGATAGTTTGGCTAAAAATGATCATTTTTAGCCAAAAATTGCTTTGCTTCAAAGTCTATTAACTTTTTTTCTTGTCAACCGTTTTACGAGATCTTGGTACCAAAATGACGGCAAGGACCGGCGTAACAAAACAATGCAACGGTTTTTAGATCTGATTTAAAAAATGTAGAAAATCATGAAAAAATATGCCAAAAAATGGTCAAAATTTTCTTTATTTTGACGAAATTGACAGTTTTTCAAAAGATGTTTAAAAAAATTTTGCATTACTTTTTTCACCCTATTTTTAGGAACATTTTGACACCAAGATCTCAAAAAATGGATGTCAGGAAAAAGAGTTAATAGACTTTGAAATTTGTGAATTTTGGCTTTTGAGCCATAAAGTTATATTGTCATCAACTAACGTAAGTTGTTGACTGCTGCTTTATTTACATGTGATATTTGCAGGAAACATTCATATGTACAAATTCCACAATTGGACCAAAAAACATTACCCTAATACGAAACATATTTATCAAATTTTCGACTAGTATGGGCCATTTTTGGTCCCGACACGAAAAGTAGGTCCAAACAGCATAGGATGAAAAAACTAACATTTTTTTCGAACTCAGCGCACCAAAAAACCCCTAATTAGGTGGTTTTCTGCACTGTTCCCATTTTTTTCAGTTTTGGTGCACTAGTATTAGCCAGACGACTTCCGCGCTGCTCATCATGATCGATGATTGCGTTATATTTTCTCTTTTCTCATGTACGCTTCATTAGATTTCTCTTCTTTACGGCTGGAGACGAGGGAGTGTTGTCTTTCTTTCTCTGCTGGTCCTCCAGACTGGAGCTAAAAGGGTACGCATACAGCACAAAGGAGCTGCTTCAGTGAAATCGGTTTAATTGCCCAAGTTTGAGGTGATTGAAAGTTCCTGCCACACTTGTTGTGGCATATGAACAAATTTTGGCACATCGCTTTTCGATGCCCAAGTATGGCATTTTTGCATGTCGAGATCTCGCGCAGGTGCGCATTTCGCGTGTTCGTCCCAAGAAAAAAGTTGTTTATAAGGATGAGGCGAGAAATTTCTGCTTGGGCACCTTCCGCGCATATTGCGCACCTGCGCGAGGTTTCGATGCCCAAACATGGCATTTTTGCCGTTGACACGTGGTGGTTATATAACATAGTTCGTTTTCTACACGGCCGAAGGCCGAATTTTTAATACTTTAAAGCGTTAAAACAAAAACACGCCGTTAAATTTGAAAATGGAAATATTTTTCGAATTATGATTGTCCGTTATTTATTCGAGAGTTGTTATTGAAACCAATTCTAATCATATCAAATGAACGTTAGCATTTTGAGCCAATCATCATTAATTTTTCTCGGGTCGTTGAGCCGAAAATCATTAGCTGTTGCCTTCAGAAACGTTTTTCTGCAATCTTTGTTGCAATGCGATTTGTGATAATCAAAGAATCATTTTTAAAAGAAGTTTTCAGAAGAAAAGAAAAGTTGTTGTTACAAATTGGCAATCATCAAACGATTCCTGACGAATTGGAAAACTCTTACAAAAAACTTTCATTTTTATCGACTTTGGTAAAAGTATCTGAAAATATATAAAATTGCAAAACTCAAAATTTTAAATGTTTTGTACTCTTGCCCCTGGACCTGATAACAATAGAGATTTTTAAAAGACTTGGCTTTCTAAAAATTTTTTTACGACTTTGATTCTGTTTTTATTGTAAGTTTGTTAATGATTTTAATAAAAAATTTAAACTTTATGCATTTTCGCACCTAATTTTTACGGAGGAAATCTAATATTTATGATTTCAAAGGACGATGAAATAATAAAGGCATAGTATATGAGCACATTTATGGCCAAATCCAAGGTGACAATCCTTGAAACTAAACGTTCAGCAAAAATCTTGCTTTAGTAAAGCGAATACGGCATCGACTATCAGAATTTTGCTTTGGGATATGACTACCTAAAGGGACAAACATTTACACATCAACCAAGGATAACTGGACATGGCAATAATCCATAACAGATTATTCAACGCAAGCCATTTGTGGAATCATCCAGCGAGTGGAAAATTTTGAGGCAAACTATGTCAAACATCGCCTCAGGCCATCAAGACAAATAATATTTTTTATTCTTCGGAAGAAGACATAATACAAATCACTTTTATACTTTCACTTTTAAATTGCTCCAGTTTCCTTCTCGGCTTTGTTCAACCGTCTGCGGGAAGCAAGATGTTTGAGTCTAGCTGAAAATTATTTCTAGAACATTTTACAATTTCAATCGATATGTTAAAAATTATTTTATATATTTAAAATTCTAAAGATACTTTTTACATTTTGGCCAACGATTAGAAAGCAACGCCTGGGTCCTGAGCTGTTTTACGAAACCCTATCTTACCTTTAATAAAGCGTATTACAGCTCAAGGCAGAAAATGATGAAATGGGATTTGGAATGCTAATTTAACCGAAAAAAGTTCAGCCGAAAATGAGAATTTTGGCTTAAAGTTTTAAGCGGAAATTCAAATTGCTTATATACAAATTATGCACTTACAGCAGAAGTAATAAAAATAATAATTTGTATCCCGCTTATCGCGCCATGTATTGCAACCAATCAGCAGCCTGCACTCCTTACCTTCGGGGCATTGAAAATCTTCGTTCCACAATCGTCTTTCGGATGAGCCGAAACTTAAAACGCAATTTATTTTGTTGCTAACAAAATTTTAAAGGCTGGACGCAGGGATTTTAGACGAAATCTCGAATTTTACGGCAGGTGCTGAAAAGTCAATCTTTGGTCAATTTTTTAGATTTTGAGATTCAAGAATTTGAGATTATTCTGAAACTATTGTCCTATGGGACAAACATTGAGCGAGAGCTCGTCCCGATTTTTCTCTCATGGTACAAATTTTCGTATTACAAAACTTATAGATCAAACTTCACTGCTGAAATTGCACCGATTTGAAAGGTCATGTCTAACGTGAATAATCCTTCAGTCCTTGTAATTATAGGTAACCATTTGCGTCAGCTAGGACTATGCTCGCCTGACATTTTTGAGTCATGACTCAGCTCAAACTTAAACTAGACTAAGTTCGGCTAGGGTCTCAACATAAAGCTTGACTTGGCCCTATAAAATAGAGTGCCCATGCTTATACCTAAGCAGAAGTGTGGCAAAGCGATTGCTTATTCTAACTACAGTAATATGGCACCGTAACATCTGCCACCCGACAAGTGCCACCCGACATCTGCCACCTCCGACATCTGCCACCCCTAAGGCAAAAACGACATCTGCCACCCCGACATCTGCCACCCCGACAACTGCCACCCCGACAACTGCCACCTCCGACAACAAATATTTTTATATATTTTTTCAAACAACTTCATAACAGAGTTAAACAATAGTAAATCAATAATCGATGTATCCAGCACAATTTTGGAGAAACTGAATATGGTTTTCAAGATTGGATCTCACAATTTCGAGATATGCCCTCAGGGCATATATCCGAGCCTGAAATCCAATCTTGAAAATTCCTTCCTATTCGTGATCAGCATGGTCGAAAACCCCTAATTAGACGTTTTCAGGCAAAATTGAGAAAAAAATTTTTTTGGACCCATAGGGGTATCATGGATTTCGAGAATTGCCCCAGGGATAAAAAAATTCTAGAAGCGTTATCGGAGGTGGCAGTTGTCGCGGTGGCAGTTCTCGGGGTGGCAGCTGTCGGGGTGGCAGTTGTCGGGGTGGCACTTGTCGGGTGGCAGATGTCCCGGTCCCAGTAATATAGATGCTTATGCCGAAGTTGTTGGACAACGTTTAAACTTTAGTCTGATTTCTCAGGCCTTGAGTTTTTAGGTCTTGGGGCTCGGCGCACTGCGTATCTCGTTTGCAATTTTATTTGCAAAGTTTACCAACTATATCATTTGTAATGTGTTAATGAAAATGAAAACAGTAAACCTTGGCATATCAGCGCGAGAACAGTCAGCAAGAAAAATAGTTTGAAATACATTTTTCGCCAAGCTTGAAAATATTAAAAATTTTTATTGCTCAAAATAATTCCCATGTGCTTTTCCACCTGCTTTATATGCAATAATTTACTGTTTGGGACGGTGTTTGGTTCGGCATTGTCAAAGCAGATTTTTTGAACTTTGCCGCCAATATAGTCACGAGGGACGGACCGCGCCCAGGCGTGGTAGTGGAAAGGGTGAATTTCTAGTCGCCCGTCACTCGCCAATCCCCTCACCCCCGCCCGACCTCCCGTCACCTCCACCTACCCCACCTCACCCCCGCCGATTCTCGGGCGACCCCCGGCGCCACTCTCAAAAGTCCTGACCTCGTGAGAGACCCGGTGAGAATAACACGACCTCGTGAGAAAAAAATTCCCGATCTGACGTCAGATTCGGATTCAGCCCAACTGAAAACCCCCGGGCGCAAAAAATCAGCCCCGTCGATGCTTTGGTTTCAAAAATGTCATTGTTGGGTTACCCTAAAATAGGTACATTTTGAAATTAAGCACCCCTAAGAATGCACGTTTGAAAAATGGAATAAGACCCCTAAGAATGCACACCAAAACCATGCGGCGGACGTTCGGAGGGACGGACGTCACTAACTTACTATGTTACTAACGCGCAAACGCGCGCTAGCGCGCGGGGAGTCTATATCAGTATGCCTTTTCTGTCCTAACTTCACTCACATTCCAAGGGGGAACTCACAGGACTGGCTGGCACTTTAGTAGTTCCCCCATACGAGAAAATTTTTTTAAACCATTATTTTTCATAGATAGTAGCAGTATTATGTCTCAGAATGTTCTAGAATGTCTGTGCCTACATTTTTAGACAGTTTGTCTGTTAAAAAATTCCTTGTTTTTCGCGCAAAAAAAATCACTCTTGAAGCCATATTGCATAAAAACTGCACAGTTTTGACGTTTTTTCAAAAACGTATATCAAATTCCGAATCTACGTGAAAACTGGATGTATAGAGCAATTTTCAACAAAAATCCAAAAATTTTCATTTTTGGTGAAAATTTCCCTTTGGTCCCCCAAGGGAAGAATGTGACAAAAATGAAGTTTTTAGATTTTTTCATAAAAATTGACTTATATAGCCAAAAAACCCCAAGAAATATGTCGAAAAAATGGCAAAAATCGCTAAAATGGCAATTTTTCCAGAGAAAATATCATTTTTGAAAAAATAAATACTTGAAAAATAAATGTAAAAATTAACATTTTAGACTAAAATATTTTGGGAGAAAATATTCTAGAACATTCTGAGACATAATACTGCTACTATCTATGAAAAATAATGGTTAAAAAAAATTTTCTCATGTGGGGGGGGGGAACTGTGGGGGGGAAGAGCCGACTGGCTCGCCACCTGCGGTGGCTCGCAAACTCAGACCCAGTCTGAGTTTGGCTCAGTCTAAATTTGGCTCAGTCTGAGTTTGGCTCAGTCTGAGTTTAAACCCGTAAAAACGACCTTCCAAAAAATTCGGGACACACAGAGAAAAACAAGCACCACTAAAAATGACCTTCCAAAAATTCGGGACACACAGAGAAAAAGGTGGTCTTTGAGAAATAAGTGATCTTTGATCCCTTAAAAAGACAGAAGTGACAAAATAAGTGATCTTTGATCCCTTAAAAAGACAGAATCTTCAAAATATGCACCCCTAAGAATGACATTTTGGGTGAAAAAAGACAGAATCTTCAAAATATGCACCCCTAAGAATGCAATTTTGGGTGAAAAAAGACAGAAGGGACAAAATTTTAGTCTAAAATTTGTCTTCATTTAGCTAAATTTTGACCTCAAATTCGGATTCCCCGCTAAAAGTTACCCTAATTAGGTAAGCAGAAGTGATCTTTAATCCCTTAAAAAGGTAGAATCTTCAAAAAAGGCAGAAGTGACAAAAAATTCTCCCTCTGTCATGTGACAGAGGGAGGAATTATGTCACTCACTTACTATAAGGACTTTACTAAGAAGCCAGCGTCTGTGCCAGGGCTGCATCCGGGATTTCGAAAAGCCGGACCGGATACCGGATAGTAAAAAAAAGCCGGACCGGATACCGGATAGTGCAAAAACACCGGATATTGACCGGATACCGGATATCCGGATAACCGGATATTTCAATTTTTGGCGCCAAATTTGAAAATTTTTTCCAATTTTGACGTTAATTTGCAAAAAGTTTACCTAAATGGGTGCTTTTTGTTTCCCTTTTATTAAAAATGTGCAAGATTAGAATAAATGTTGTAAAAATTCAAGTATTTGAACGGCTTTTAGCGACTTTTTTGGCTATTTTATTACAAAATGTGAGAAATTTTAACCAATTTTTGCACTATTTGTTAACTATTAAACGTTTTCACACTTTTTGCCCGTTAGCTTTAACGGCTTCATTGGGGTTCCAATATAGGAACTATAATAATTTTTGAAAATTGGGAAGAATAGAGTCAATTTTCATTGAAAAATGTGAAAAATGCATTACCGAATTGCTGTTACCAATATGCAAAAATTATGTGAAAATAGCGCCGCAGGTGAAAATTTTTGAAATTGTAAGCTTATTTGGCAAAAATTTCGCTTAAAAAATTAATTCATACTAATTAATAATAAATTTACAGGCTTCCGCCATTGCCTGACAAAAATTTTTCAATAAATATTGAGAAATTCCAATCTAAAAATTTATTTCAATGATTTGCTATAGTAAATTTTTAAAGAGAGAGCCAATTTTTTCCAAAAAATTTGCGCTTTTTTCCGAGACTTTTCCCATATATCTAGGATTTGACTACATTTTGAAAATAAGCACCCTTAAGAATACACGGGAAAATGTGTAACGGACACCTCGACAGCAGCGAAATACTAGTATAGAATTGTGCCTACATTAGTGTATTTTGCCAGAAATACAGAAAAATTCACGGCAAAATTTTTTGAAAAAATTGGCTTTCTCTTTAAAAATTGACTAAAATTTCTCATTGAACTAAGTTATAAGATTTTTTTGCCTCGGATTTTTCAGTTTTTCTGTTTATGGAAAAACACTAATATGCGGCGAAAAAGGCCGCTGTATTTCCAAAGTATTTTCCGCGAAATATTGAAAATTTCGCGGCAAAAAAGCGCCGTAGGCAATTTTTTTTTAAAATTGGCTTTCTCTTTAAAAATTGACTAAAATTTCTCATTGAACTAAGTTATAAGATTGAAATTTTTGAATATTTATTGAAAAGTTCATAAATTTTCAGCACAAAATTTTGAAAAAACAATGAGGCAAACTAAAAAGCTATGAAGAAAACAGCGCCGCAGACGAAAATTTGTTGAAATATTAAACTTGTTTGCCAAAAATTGACTTTGAAAAATGTTGTAAATCTTTCGAATTGAGATCTGAAGTATAAATGCATCAAATTCTAAAATGCTAAAACTGTATTACTGAAAAAGATAGAAAAGAATGAGTTTTAACGAAATAAAATTAGTATAATTTGGTAAAACAGAGAAATAGAATGGAAAAGATACAAGAAAAAATAGCGCCGCAGGCGAAATTTTTTTGAAAAATTACGCTGTAAGCCAAAAATTCATATAAGCCAAAAATTCATATAACGGCATATTCATATAACCGCATATTCATAGAGTTTTTGACTAATATAACAAATTTTACAAGTTACTATACAAAATAGGATTTTGGGTTACGAAGGAAAGATGTAAAATGTTAAAGATTATCTAACCGTTTCGACTCTAATTCTAGACGGTTAGAACTATTATGAAACTACGTTAGTCGAGTCTCATCAGTAAATGTCTAACGTAGATTAAAATTCTTTCTTTTCCTAAGGGGAATTTTGAGAACCTGAATCTGACACTATTTTAGTCTTACTAGAGTGTCAGATCCTAATTTTAATTCTTTACCTTTTTTCCGGTTTCTCTGCCTTTCCATCCTTGTTCTTTGGGCTCTTGTCTTTCGGACTTTTGGCTTGCGGCTCTGCTGTATTGCTTATTTCCGCTGCGCTTGCATCCATTTTTCGTCCATGATTGTCTCGACGACGGTCTTGTTCATCGCTCACTCCTCTGTGTCAAAAAAGCTGTGCCTGTAAACGTGTTAGTTGAATGAAAATTGAAATAAATTTGGCATGATATAAACATGATGTATATATATATAACGGTAAATTCATATAACGGTAAATTCATATAAAATTTCTATT
>JAKKPZ010000461.1:0-33516 GCA_022814885.1 Ditylenchus destructor | reverse complement strand
CCTGGCGTTGGCCTTGCGGGCCTTGTTCAGGTTGATGATCTCGGCCATTCCTGCGGCAACACTACAGATCTCAAGGCGGAGTTGAAATGGCGGGCGGGCGTCAACAAGGTGATCCTGGTCGGCAATCTCGGGCGCGATCCCGAAAGCCGGTCCTTCTCGAATGGCGGCAAGGTGGTCGAACTGCGCGTCGCCCCGTCCGAGACGTGGAAGGATCGCAACTCGGGCGAGCGCAAGGAGCGCACCGAGTGGCACACGGTGAAGCTCTTTTCCGAAGGCCTCGCCAATGTTGCCGAGCGCTATCTGCGCAAGGGTTCGAAAGTCTATCTCGAAGGCCAGCTCCAGACCCGCAAATGGCAGGACCAGTCGGGTGCCGACCGCTATTCGACCGGGGATCGTGCTGCAGGGCTTCGACGCCAAGCTGGTGATGCTCGACGGACCCGGCGGCGGCCAGGGTGGCGGCGGCATGGGCGGGGGTGGCGGCTCGCGCGACGACTGGGGCGGCGGCAATGACGACTTCGCCGGTCAGTCGAGCAGCCGTAGCGGCGGTTCCTCGGGCGGCGGCTATGGCGGCGGGGGGTCGCGGCGGCAGCGGCGGCGGTGCGCCTGCCGGCGGCGGCTTCCCCGACGATCTCGACGACGACGTGCCGTTCTGAGGGGAGCGCCGGTGCGGTCAGCTCACTAAGGACGGCGCCTTGCAGTGGCGGTCGATAAAGGCCTGATGGGTCGGCATCGCCGCCGCGACATCGGCGTTCACCTCCTCGATGTCGCGCATAAAACGCGATCACGTCCCGTCGGGGATCATGTCGACGACCGGGTCGTAGGTCATCGCCATTCCCTGGCCGAGCAGCACCTGAACCCAGCTCTCCTCGCGGAACAGCTCGGCCTTGCCGTGGACGAAGAAGCGGGCCGAGGCGGGGAACAGCTCAAGCCGCTCGGCGAGGCTGTCGGGCACCTCCATATGCCGGACATGCGCCCAGAAGGGCGTGTCCTCGCGATTGGGACCTTGTAGTGCGCGATGATGAAGTCGCGGACGTCGTCGAACTCGAAATTGTGCTGGCGATTATATTCGGCGATGTCGGCGGCGTTGAAGCCCTGACCCGGGAACAGCGCCACGAGCTTCAGGATGCCGGTCTGGATCAGGTGGATGCTGGTCGATTCCAGCGGCTCGAGAAAGCCGCTGGAAAGGCCGATCGCGACGACATTCTTCTCCCACGCCTTGTGGCGCTTGCCCGGCGCGAACCGCACCGGGCGCGGATCGGCGAGCGCCTTGCCGTCGAGATTGGCAAGCAGCACGTCCGCCGCTTCGTCATCGCTGACATGCGCGCTCGAATAGACATGGCCGTTGCCGATCCGGTGCTGAAGCGGGATCCGCCATTGCCAGCCCGCTCCGTGCGCCGTGGAGCGTGTATAGGGGTCAGCGCGATACGCTCTGCACGGCACCGCCAGCGCCCGGTCGCACGGCAGCCAGTGGCTCCAGTCCTCGTAGCCGACGCCCAGCGTCTGTCCGAGCAGCAGTGAGCGCATCCCCGAGCAATCGACGAACAGATCGCCCGACACGGTCTGCCCGTCAGCCAGTACCACGCTCTCGACGAACCCGTCCTCCGGGCGCTGCCTGACCTCGACGATCCGGCCTTCGGTCCGCGTCACACCCTGCGCTTCGGACCGGCCGCGCAGGAAGCGGGGCATAGAGCGACGCGTCGAAATGATAGGCATAGTCGAGATGCCCCATCGGCGACCCCGGATTGCGCGGATCGGGGAAGCAGAACTTGTTCTGTCGCGCGGCCAGCGTGTTGAGCGAATAGAGGTCGAAATGCTTCGCCTGCCCCATTGCGGCGAGCTTGAGCCACAGCTGGTGCGGGTGGAGCCACATCAGATCGGTGCCGATCTTGCCGAAGCCGTGGATGTAGCGGAAGCCCGGTTCGCGCCAGTTGACGAACTCGATCCCCAGCTTGAACGTCGCCGGGTGGCGCGGATCATCTCGGTCAGGTCGATCCGGCGAGATGGTTGTAGTCCTTGATGCCGGGAATGGTCGCTTCGCCGACGCCGATGATCCCGATCTCGTCCGATTCGACCAGGGTGATGTCGTAGCCTCGGAAGAGGAGCTTGGAGAGCAGGGCCGCGGTCATCCAGCCGGCGGTTTCCGCCGCCGACGATCACGATCCGGCGAATCGGCGGGTTTCCCGTGCCCGTCTGGCCAGCCTCCATCCCTTGATCCCCTCATGAACCGGCTCCGGTGTCCGGATGCTTTTTATAGCGGGGTTGGTATAGAGAGGCACTGGCGGGCGGTAAACGGTTACACACCACCCGCCAGCGCGACGGGCGGGGTTGCCCCCGGCCCGTATCTTCAAACGCTGTTCAAGAAATGGTGCGGTCGAGAAGACTCGAACTTCCACGGGCTTTCGCCCACAACGACCTCAACGTTGCGCGTCTACCAGTTCCGCCACGACCGCACTGATTTCGTCCACCGGATGAACCCGGTAGCTGGTAAGGCAGCGGCCCCTAGCAAAGCGTTTCGGGGCAATGCAACCTCCCTTTCCGCTTTGTTGTCGCATGCGACGGCTCGCGGTTCCCGCCCGCATCCGGGAACCGCGCCCCGCACGGTTCAGGTCATGCCGGGGGCATGACCGACCGCATGCGCCCCACCCGACCACCCATAGCATATCCTGACTGGGTGGCCGGGTGGGGGAGCGGGCCGGAACCGCTTCCGCGAACGCGGAACAAACGCTAAGCCCGCCGGCCCATGCTTTTTCCCACGACATTCGCGCGGAGACGCGCCGAATCCTCGCGCTGGCTGGCCCGTGGTGCTGACCGCGCTCACTGGACGATCATGCACGTCACCGACGTGATCGTGGTCGGGCTGGTCAGCACGCATGAGGTGGCGGCGCTCGGCGCCAGCCGGACGCTGACCTTTATCGGCATCGTCGTTGCGCTGGGCTGGCTCACCGGCGTGCTGGTCTTCTCGTCGCGCGCCGACGGGGCGAAGGATCTGCCCGCCACCGGTGCGGTGCGGCGCCAGGGCCTTGTGCTCGGCTTCCTGCTCGGGCTGATCAGCGGCGGAACGCTGTTCGCCTTTGCTCTGCCGATGCTGCAGGCGTTGGCGTCGATCCCGCGATCGCGCCCGAGGCCGCGCGCGTCGTCCGCGTCATGGCGCTCGGCTATCCGTTCCAGCTGCTGCTGGTCGCCGCGACCTTCTTCCTCGAAGGGTCAGCCGCCCAAACGGGTGATGGTGGTCGATGTGGCGATCCTGCGATCAACGGCGTGCTCGCTTGGATCCTGGCCACCGGCCAGTTCGGCCTGCCGGCAATGGGCGCCGTGGGCGCCGCCGCGGCCACCGTGACCGCGACGATGATCGGCGCGGTCGCAATGATCGTCGCCGCGCTCACGCTGCGCGTGCCCGCGAGCGCGGGGTGCGCGACTGGCGCGACTTGGGTTCGCCGGCGATGTGGCCCCGGTGTCTGGGCGCTGCTCGGCTTCGGCTTGTCCCTGCGATCGCATCCGGGCTGGAGCTTGCGGGCTTTTCGATCCTGATCGCGCTCTCGACCCAGCTCGGTGAGACGGTGACGCACGCGTTCCAGATCGTCTTCTCGGTCCACAATTCACCTTCGCCTTCGCGCTGGGCCTTGGGCTCGGCGGCGGGCGTGCGGGCGGGCAACGCGGTAGGCGAGGGAACTCCCCGGAGGCCGGGCCGCGGACCGCGATCGCGGCGGTGCTGGCGGCGCTCACGCTCGGCCTATCGCGATGCCCCTGATCCTTGTGCCGCAGCTCATCGTCGGCGGCTTCCCGGCGAGCGCCGCAGTCGCCGCCGGCCGCGATCGCGATGCTGCCGCTCTGGGGGCCGTTCATCCTGTTCGACGGAATCCAGGTCGTGTTCGTCTATGCGCTGCGCTCGCTGGGCGATCAGGGTCGGGCGGGCCGTCAAGGCATCATCGCCTTCTTCCTGTTGAACCGGGGGGGGGTGGAATCGGGCTGTGGACGGTCCATGCCGGCTGGGGCGCCAAGGGGCTGGTCGCGGCATCGGCATCGGGGATGGTCGCGGCCGCGCTGCTCAATGGCGGGCGGCTATGGTGGGTTACTCGGCGGCTTCGCCTGAAAAGCTGAGCGGATCGTCTTGCCGGTGGCGGGCACGTCGAGCTTGCCGCTGTTGAACTCAAGGCTTCCGCCCGGCGGCAGCGCGCGCGGTTCGGGGGGGATCGTCCAGTTGTAGACGACCGTGTTGTTGCCGTCGCGCAGCTCGGCCAGGATGTTGGGCACCCGCTGCCGCTCCTTGCTGGGGTTCATCACCTGTCCGCTCACCACGAACAGCTCGCCGCCATTGAGCCGCGGCTTGCGTTCGACCGAACGCGCGGGGGAAGATCAGCGGTGTCCGGGCTTCGCCGACCGGCAAGCCGAGCTGCGCGGCGATGCCCGGCGCCCCGGTATAGAGGATCGCCGCGGCGCCCAGCAGCATGGAGATGCCGGCGATGAGCGCCGCCGCCGTCCAGCGCCGCTCGGGATTCCTGCGTGGCTTGAAGGGAGGCTCATGCGCGAAGGGATCGAAGTCGCGCTGGACGTCTTGGCCGGCGCCGGGGGCGGAGGGGTGGAGGCGGCGGTGCCGAATAGGCGTCGGCGCGGATGACCTCCGCGGCGGGGGCGGCAGCCGGAAGGTCGGCAGGTGCCTGGTGCCAGCTATGGCGGCAGCTCGCGCAGCGCACGGTGCGTCCTCGGGCCCGATCGCACTGTCGGGAACCAGATAGCGGGGGTACGGCACTCGGGACATTCCAGGATCATCGCGGCACGTCTTGCTCGGGTACTGGGGCGCGGAGATCGCCAATCCCGAATCTAAACACCCGTCGAGTCGGCTTGGCAAGGGGCAAGGGCAAGGATTGGGGACGAGTGCCGCCGCTTGAGCCCGCTTCGCGCCTGTGCGATGGCTGGAGCCTTCGGGGCAGTTACTATTTCAGGAGCGGCCGGGCGCCGGCATGGCCAATATCGTCCAGTTCGAGAATGTCGGCCTGCGCTACGGACGGGGCGGAGACGCTGAGCGATGTCAGCTTCACGCTGAGCGCCGGCTCCTTCTATTTCGTCACCGGTGCATCGGGTGCGGGCAAGACCTCGCTGCTCAGGCTGCTCTATCTCGCCCAGCGGCCGACGCGCGGCATCGTGCGGCTGTTCGGCGAGGATGCGGGCGCCCTGCCGCGCAAGCGTCTTCCGGGTTTCCGCCGCCGTATCGGGGGTGGTGTTCCAGGATTTCCGCTTGCTCCCGCACCTTTCGGCCTATGACAATGTCGCGCTGCCGCTGCGCGTCGCGGGCATTCCCGAGGCCGATATCGAAGGGCCGGTGCGCGAGATGATTGCCTGGGTGGGGCTCAAGGATCGCGATTCCGCCAAGCCGCCGACGCTGTCGGGCGGCGAGCAGCAGCGCATCGCGATCGCGCGTGCCGTCATCACCCGGCCGAAATCCTGATCGCCGACGAGCCGACCGGCAACGTCGATCCCGACATGGCCGAGCGTCTGCTGCACCTGTTCGATTCGCTGAACCGGCTCGGTACGACGGTGGTGGTCGCAACGCACGACTTCCAGCTGATCAGCCGGATCCCCGATGCGCGGATGATGCGGATCGAGAAGGGGCGCCTCAACGATCCGACGGGGGCGCTTCGTTACCCGCCGGGGCAGGCGCCGGCATGAACCCGTTCGTGCGCAACAAACCCGAAGACCGCCTGCTCGATGAGAGCCGTCGTACCCGCGGCATGCTGTGGGTGATGGCGATCATGCTGTTCCTGACCGTGCTCGCTGCGGCGCTTGGCCTGGGATGGGCGGGCGCGAGCCGCACGCTCGACCGTCAGCTTGCCGGGCGACTGACGATCCAGCTGGTCGAGGGCGACGCCGCCCGGCGCGATGCCGCGGCAAAGGCGATCGTCCAGCGCGTCCGCACGCTGCCCGGCGTCACGCGCGTGGCGGAGGTGGATCGCAACCGGCTCGCCGAACTGCTCGAGCCCTGGCTGGGCGAGGCGGGGCTGGACGCCGATCTGCCGATGCCCGCGATGATCGACGTGGATCTGGCTTCGGGAGATGCCGCGGAATCGAGCGCGTCCGCGCCGCTGCCCGCGCGGTTGCGCCGGCGGCGCAGATCGACCGGCACGCGCAGTGGCTTTCGCCGGTCAGCGCGTTCCTGAACACGATCACCTGGTTCGCCGTCGCGCTGGTGGTGCTGATGGCGACCGCGACGACGATCGTCGTGCTGCTCACCGCGCGCGGCGGGCTCGACACGCATCGCGACACGATCGCCGTGCTCCACATGCTCGGATCGACCGACATGCAGGTCGCCAGGCTGTTCCAGCGGCGGATCGCGCTCGATACGCTGCTCGGCGGCTTGCTCGGTACGACCGCCGCGCTGGCGATGGTCTGGCTGCTCGGCCAGCAGGCGGCGGGGCTGGGGTCTGAGCTGCTCGGAGGAGTCTCGCTCGTCCCGCTCGACTGGCTGTTGCTGCTCGCCCTGCCGCTGGTCTTTGCGCTGATGGCGCTCCTCGCTGCGCGCGTTGCGGTGCTGGGCACATTGGGGAAGACGCTGTGATGCGCGTGATCTGGCGCATGCTGGCGTTGGGCGGGGATTGTCTGGTCGCTTGGCTTCGCGCTGTTCATGCTTTCGCTCGGCAAGCGCTCGATCCGGGGATCAAGACCGATGCGGTCGTGGTCCCGACGGGCGGCGCGGGCCGCATCCCGCGTGGCATCGCGTTGCTCCAGGCCGGATCGGCCAAGCGCATGCTGATCACGGGTACCGATCCCACCGTACGCCCGATCGAGCTTGCGGTCGCACATCGCGCGCCGCCCTCGCTGTTCCGTTGCTGCATCGATCTCGGGCACGAGGCGGTGGATACTCGCTCCAATGCCGACGAGACCGCGGCCTGGGTGCGCAAGCATGGCTACAAGTCTGTGCGCCTCGTCACCGCCGACTGGCATGTGCCGCGCGCGAAGCTCGAGCTCGGCAACGCGCTGGGCGGCGATGTCGAAATCCGGGGCGACGGGGTGCGCACCAATGCGCGCTTCTCAACGCTGCTGCGCGAATATCACAAATATCTGGTCCGACGGATCGCACTGCTGTTCGGGATCGGCAATGGCTGACCGGCTGCGCAGCATCGCCTTCGCGATCTTCTTCTATGGACTGTCGGTGCCGATCGTCCTCGGCACGCCCGTGGCGGCACTTTTCGGTGCCCGGGTCCTGCGCCCCTATTGCATCGGCTGGGCGCGGCTCGGTGTCTGGTCGGCGCGGCATATCCTCGGCATCCACGTGCGGGTGGAGGGGCAGCTCGCGGCAGGGCCGGCGCTCTATCCCGCCAAGCATCAGGCGATGTTCGAGACGATGGCGGTTGCGGCGATGCTCGGCGCTCCCGCGATCGTGATGAAGCGCGAGCTTGCACAGATTCCGCTCTGGGGCTGGGCGGCGCAGCGCTACGGCGTGATCGTGGTCGATCGCGCCGCCAATGCGAAAGCGTTGCGCCAGATGATGCGGGAGGCGAAGGCGGCGCTGGGCGAGGGGCGATCGGTGTGATCTTCCCTGAAGGGACACGCGTCGCGCCGGGCGAATCGCCGCCGATCCGCTCGGGCTTTGCGGGACTCTATCGCGCACTCGGTCTTCCGGTCGTACCGGTGGCGCTGGACAGCGGGCGGTTCTGGCCGCGGCGCGGTCCGAAGCGTCCGGGCACCGTGACGGTCCGCTTCGGTGCACCGATCGCTCCAGGGCTGGAACGGGCGGATGTCGAAAGCGCAGGTCCATCGGGGATCAACGCGCTCGAGCCCTGAAAAAGGGGGCGACATTCAAGGGAGACGGATGATGATCGGATTGCTCAAGCTTCCCGTCCTGATCGCCGCGATCGGCGCCTTTGTCATCGGCGGGTCTTCTACGGTTTCTCGACCTTCATCATGCAGGCGCTAGCGCGCGTGCCGGGGCCGGAAGGCATTCGGGCGATGCAGGCGATCAACATCACCGTCATCAATCCGTTCTTCATCGGACTCTTCATCGGCACGGCGCTGTTGCTGCTCGGGCTGGCCGTCGTCGCGGGGCTCAACTTCGGACAGCCCGGCGCGATCCATGTGCTCGCCGGCGCGGCGCTCTATGTCCTGGGCTGTTTCGCGGTGACGATGGTGTGCAACGTACCGCTCAACAACGCACTCGCTGCGGTCGATCCGGCCGGCGCCGACGGTGCGGCGCTCTGGGCGCGCTATCTGCGCGACTGGGTGTTCTGGAACCATGTCCGCACCGCCGCCGCACTGGCGGGCGCGGTGGTTCTGGTCCTCGGCTGGGCGCAGGCCCGCTAGCCGGTCAGTCCGCCGCGCTGCGGTTCCGGCCTTCAGGCTCTCCGCCAGCAGGCCGTTGGCCTCGGCGATGAACTGGCGGGTGATCTCCTCGGCGTAGGGATTGAGGTTCTGGATTGCGAAGAACAGCTCCTTGCTGTCGTCGCGGATCAGCCCGCACAGCTCCAGCAGATGCTGGTAGTGTTGGTCTTCAGCTCCTCGTCGGGGATGCGGATATTGACCAGCGCGCGCCCGATCAGATGCGTCAGCGCCTGGACATAGGCCATCTCGCGGTCATGCTCCTCGGCGGTGGTGATCGAGACCGACAAGCCCAGGCTGCGGCCGAATTCGGCGACCTTGTGATGCCGCTCGCCGCGCACCGCGCAGACGACCAGCGGCTGCCCCTCGAGGCCGCCGCGCGCGCTCTGCGGGCCGAACAGCGGGTGGGTCGCGACGATATCGACGCTTTCGGGCAGCGCCTCGAGCATCCAGCGCGCGGGCAGCATCTTGACCGAGGCGACGTCGAGCACCAGCGCGCCCGGCCGCACCAGCGGCGCGATCGCCGCGATCGTCGCCGCCATCGCCTGTACCGGCACGGCCAGCATCACCACGTCGCAATCGGCTGCGTCCGCAAGGCTGCCCGTTTTGACACCGATTGCCGCCGCTGCCTCGCCGACATCAGCCGTATCGGTCACGACGACGCTGAAATGGTCGCGCAGATGCCTTGCGGCGAGCTGCCCGAACCGGCCGAAGCCGATGATGCCGAACCGCTTCATCCCGCGGTCGCGGGCTGCTGCGTCTCCGCCACCAGCTTGTTCAGGATCGCGGCGACTGCGCGCGTCTCCTCCTCGGTGCCGATGGTGATGCGCAGGCCATGGGGCAGGCCCTGTCCGGGCAGCCAGCGGACGATATAGCCTTCGTCCATCAACCCCTTGTACGCCGCTTCGGCGGTCAGTGCGCCTTCGAACAGCACCAGCACGAAATTCGCCTGGCTCGGCACCGCGCGCAGCCCTGCATTGCCGAGCTTGGCGATCTCGTCGGCGAACCAGCGGCGCCACTGCGCATTGTGGCTGCGCGTATGCTCGACGAACGCGCTGTCGTGCAGCGCTGCGATCGCCGCCGCGGTGCCCGCGATGGTGATGCTGAAGGGCAGGCGGATGCGGTGCATCGCCTCGATCACCTCGGCCGAGCCATAGCCCCAGCCGATCCGCTCCGCGGCAAGACCATAGAGCTTGGAGAAGGTACGCGTGACCAGCACATTGGGCTGGGTCTTCGCCAGCTCCATCCCGCCATCGTCGATCTCGCCCTCGATATATTCGGCATAGGCGTGGTCGAGCACCAGCAGGATGTCGGGACGCAGGCCCGCGTGCAGCCGCGCAATCTCCTCGCGACTGGCATAGGTGCCGGTCGGGTTGTTGGGGTTGGCGACGAACACGATCCGCGTCCTGTCGGTCACGCTGGCGAGGATCGCGTCGACATCGGTCGCATAATCGGCATCGGCGGCGACTACCGGGGTGGCGCCCACGCGCTTGGTCGCGATCGGATACACGGTGAAGCCGTAATTGACGTAGATGATCTCGTCGCCCGCCCCGGCGAACGCGCCGGCGGCGAGATGAAGCACCTCGTCCGACCCGTTGCCATAGATGATCCGCGCGGCATCGAGCCCATGCAGTTCCGCCAGCGCCTCGCGCAGCTCGACCGCGCTCGCATCGGGGTAGCGCTCAAGGCTGTTCGCGGCGGTCGCGAACGCCGCGCGCGCCTTGTCCGACGTGCCGAGCGGGTTCTCGTTCGACGAGAGCTTGATCGCCTTGCGGCCGTCGTCGGTCTTGGACTTGCCCGGCACATAGGGGGCGATGTCCATGATCCAGGGCTTGGGCTGCGGTTTGCTGGTGGTCGCGGTCATGGCGCGCGCGATGGCCGATGCGGGAAAGAATGGCAAGGTTTGCGAAATTGCTCTGGGCTAAGCCCTGCTTCGAACAGGGGACGATGGATGAGGGGAAGCGAGGCGCTGTGGCGCGCATTGGCGCTGGCGCGGCGGCAGGATCTGGCGGCGCGCGGCAAGGCCGCACCACGCGCCGGTCATGGCGGCATCGGCCGCCGCGCGCTGCTTCAGGGCATGGCGGGGAGCGGAGACGCGGCGGGGCCGCCGGTCCAGGCGATGGCGTTGCCCGCAACGGGCCGGGTGGCGATCGTTGGTGGCGGAATCGCGGGGCTTTCGGCGCTGCATCATCTGGCCTAGGCGGGCATCGACGCGCGATTGTACGAGGCGCGCAATCGTCTCGGCGGGCGCATGTACACCCAGCTTACTTCGGAAGGCCAGGTGTTCGAAGCCGGCGGCCAGCTCGTCAATTCGGACCATGCCGACATGCATGCACTGGCGAAGGAGTTCGCGGTGCCGCTGGTCGACCGCAAGTCCGGGCCGCACCGCTCGGTGATCCGGCGGATGGCGCGGTCGCATCGCAGGCCGAGCTTGCCCGATTGCTTGCCCCGCTCGCCGCACGGATCGCGCGCGATTCGGAGGCGGTCGATGCCAGTCCCCGCGCCGCGGCGGCGATCGACCGGCTCTCGGTCGCGCAGTATCTCGACCGCCACGCCGCGCTGATCCGCGATCGGCGCATCCGCGCGCTGATCGAAGCGAGCATCCGCACCGAATATGGTTCCGAGCCGGGCGACGCCTCGGCGCTCCAGCTCATCTTCAACCTGCCCACGGTGAAGGGCGAGCATGTCGAGGTGTTGGCCGGCAGCGACGAGCGCTATGTCATCGCCGGCGGATCCGGCCGGCTCGCGGGCGCGATCGCCGATGCGCATCGCGATCGGATCGAAACCGGGCGGCGCCTGCGGGCGATCCGTGAGACCGGGAGCGGACTCGGCTCGAATTCGTCGATGGCACGCATGTCATGGCCGATACCGTGATCGTCGCCGCGCCCGCACCGATCCTGCGCCAGATCGATTTCGCGGTCCCGCTGTCCGCGCGCTGGCGCGAGTTCGTGGCCGAGGCCGATCTTGGCCGCAACGAAAAGCTGCAGGCGACGGCTTCGGCGACGCCATGGCAGGCGATACTCGGTACCGGCGGGAGCTGTGGGATACCGCGCCGCCCTATGCGCTTGGCTGGGAGGGCACCATCCGGGGCGGGGAGGACGGCAGGCCGGTATGGACCTGGTTCCTCGGCGGCGAACAGGTCGATGCCGCGGCGGCCGCTTCGCCGGACGCGCTGGCTGATGCTTTCGCCCGGCTTTCCGAAATCGGCATTCCCGGCATCGCGCAAGCGGTGGCAGGCGGCATGGTCCGTCGGACCAATTGGTGCAACGACGCGCTGACGCTCGGCGCCTATACCAACAGCGCACCGGGCCAGCTGACCCGTTTCGGCCCGCTCTTCTGGGTCGAATCCGATACGCCGGCCGAGCGGCAGCAGGCGGTTGCCGGACGGGTCATCTTCGCGGGCGAGCATGTGTCCGATGCCTGGGTCGGCTTCATGAACGGCGGCGCGCAGACCGGACGTCTGGCGGCGCAAGCCGTGATCGCGGCACGCACCCGCAGTGCCAGATAATTCGAGCACCGCTTGAACGGGGGCCTTCGCGTCCCTAGTCAGACGCGCATGTCAGACGACCAGCGTTTCGGTCTTTCGCGCCACGTCACCCTGCCCGGGCCGCTCCGGCTCGACGGTGGCGTGCTGCTGTCGCCGGTCGAGATCGCGTACGAGACCTACGGGACGCTCGCGCCCGATGGCGGCAACGCGATCCTGATCTGCCATGCATTGACCGGCGACCAGCATGTCGCTTCGCCGCATCCCGTGACGGCAAGCCCGGCTGGTGGACGCGGATGGTGGGGCCGGGCAAGCCGGTCGATCCCGATCGGCACTTCATCGTCTGTGCCAATGTGCTGGGCAGCTGTATGGGCAGTTCAGGCCCCGCTACGGTCAATCCCGCGACCGGCAGGCCCTGGGGCATGGACTTTCCGGTCATCACCATCCGCGACATGGTCCGTGCGCAGGCGATGCTGCTCGACCATCTCGGTGTCGGGCGGCTGAAGGCGGTGGTCGGCGGATCGATGGCGGGATGCAGGCGCTGAGCTGGCCCGCGACCTTCCCCGACCGGGTCGATGCGGTGGTGGTGATCGCCTCGACCGCACGGCATTCGGCACAGAAACATCGCCTTCCACGAGGTCGGGCGTCAGCGGTGATGGCCGATCCGCGGTGGAACGGCGGCGCCTATTATGACGGCGATCCGCCCGCTGCGGGCCTCGCCGTCGCGCGCATGGCGGCGCATATCACCTATCTGTCCGAGGCGGGTCTGACCGAGAAATTCGGGCGGCGGCTTCAGGCGCGTGAGGCGAAGTCGTTCGGCTTCGACGCCGACTTCCAGATCGAAAGCTATCTGCGCCATCAAGGCCTCTCGTTCGTCGATCGGTTCGATGCCAACGCCTATCTCTACATCACCCGCGCGATGGACTATTTCGACCTGGCCGAGGAGCATGGCAGCCTGCTCGCCAACGCCTTCCGCGAGACCAGAGCGCGCTTCTGCCTCGTCAGTTTCGACACCGACTGGCTCTATCCCACTCGCGATTCGCGCGCGATCGTCCATGCGCTCAACGCGGCGGGCGCGCCGGTCAGCTTCGTCGAGCTGTCCTCGCCCTTCGGCCATGACGCCTTCCTGCTCGAGGCGCCCGAATTGAACCGCGTCGTCGATGGGTTCCTGAGGGCGGGGCGATGACGCAGGGCTATGATATCAGCCTCGATCCGGCGCGGCTCCAGCTCGACGTGATCCACGGCTTCATCGCCGGGAGCTATTGGGCGAGCGGGATGCCGCGCGAGACGCTGGCGCGGGCGATCTCCAATTCGGTCTGTGTCGGCGCCTATCGTGACGAAGAGCAAGTCGGGTTCGCGCGTGTCGTCACCGATCGCGCGACCTTCGCCTACCTCGCCGATGTGTTCGTGCTGCCTGATCATGGTGGCAAGGGCCTGGCAACGGCGATGGTGCGGGCCCTCCACGATCACCCGGAACTCCAGGGTCTGCGCCGCTGGATGCTGGCGACCAGCGATGCCCATGGCGTGTACGCCGCGCTCGGCTGGCAGCCGATCGCCCAGCCGGAGCTGTTCATGCAGCGCCATGATCCGGATGTGTACCGGCGGAGCGCCGCATGACCGCGCTGCGCCCCGATCTGGCGATCATCGCCGCCAATGTGCGGGCCAATAGCCGCGTGCTCGACGTCGGCTGTGGCGATGGTGCGCTGATGGCCGCGCTGCGCGACGATCGCCAGTGCGATGCGCGCGGGCTCGAGATCGATCCGGTCAATGTCGCGACTGCGGTGTCGCGTGGACTTTCGGTGATTCAGGGCGACGCGGATCGCGATCTGGCCGACTATCCCGACGCCAGTTTCGACTATGCGATTCTCAGCCAGACGCTCCAGACGACGATGCACCCGCACCACGTCCTGGATCACCTGTTGCGCATCGGGGAGCGTGCTTTCGTTTCCTTCCCCAATTTCGCGCATTGGCGGGTTCGCATGTCGCTGCTGTGGGGCGGGCGGATGCCGGTGACACGGCTGCTGCCCGTTGCATGGTACGAGACTCCCAATATCCACCACGTCACGGTCGACGATTTCCGCGCCTATGTCCGCGAGCGCGGGATCACGGTGGAGCAGGCCTGGTTCCTCTCCGGCGACCAGCGTACCAGCGCCGCCGCGGCCAATTTCCGCGCCGAGCATGCGGTGTTCCTGCTCCGCCGCTAGGTTTGACTTCGTCGAAGCGGTACCGGCCCGCGCCCCAACCTCAGCAAGAGGATGACGCGGGCGGTTTCGCCCGTTACCACTCCCGCCTGACAACAGGGTTCAGGGAGTTTTCGGATGCGTCATTCGGTCGCCGGCGTCCTCGCCGCGCTTTTCGTCCTCGCTCAGGCCCATGCCCAGGAGAAGCCGGCTGACAAGCCCAAATGGGACGTCAACGCGCCGCAGGGCGCGACGCTGAAGCAAGTCGCGATCGATACCGACGAGGGCACCTGGATCGACGTCGATGTCTCGCCTGACGGCCGCACGATCGCCTTCACCTGCTCGGCGACATCTACACCATGCCGATCGCCGGCGGCACGCCGACCGGATCGCCGAGGGTCTGGCGTGGGAGGTCCATCCGCGCTTCTCGCCCGATGGCCGCCGCATCGCCTTCACCTCCGACCGCGGCGGTGGCGACAATATCTGGATCATGAACGCCGACGGCAGCGACAAGAAGCAGCTGACCAAGGAGGATTTCCGCCTCCTGAACCAGCCGAGCTGGTCGCCCGACGGCCAGTATATCGTCGCCAAGAAGCATTTCACCACCGGCCGTTCGCTGGGGACAGGGGAGGTGTGGCTCTATCACGTCTCGGGCGGCAGCGGAGTGAAGCTGGTCAAGCGCGCCAATGAGCGGTGCAGAAGGAACTGGGCGAGCCGGTCTATGCCGCCGACGGCAAGTCAGTGTTCTTCACGCGCAACATCACGCCCGGCCCGATCTTCGAATATGCGCAGGATTCGAACACCAACCTGTTCAACATCGAGCGCTACGACCTCGAAAGTGGCGAGACGACGACGGCGGTGTCGGACTTGGCGGCTCGGTGCGCCCGACGCCGTCGCCCGACGGGAAGAAGATCGCCTTCGTCCGGCGCGAGGCGACTAGGTCCAAGCTCTATGTCCGCGACCTCGCTTCGGGTGAGGAGCGTAAGATCTACGATACGCTCGATCAGGACGTTCAGGAGACCTGGGCAGTCACCGGCGTCTATCCGAACATGGACTGGACGCCCGACAGCAAGTCGATCGTGTTCTGGGCAGGTGGCAAGATCCGTCGCGTCGATGCCGATGGTGCGAACGCTGCGGTGATCCCGTTCCGTGTCGCTGACAGCCGCACCGTCGCCACCGCCTCGCACCCCGCAGATCGAAGTCGCACCCGCCAGCTTCTCCACCAAGATGACGCGCTTCGCATCGGTTTCGCCCGATGGCGGCAACGTCGTGTTCGAAAGCATGGGCAAGCTCTGGACCCGGCCGGTGTCGGGCGGTGCTCCCAAGCGGCTCACCAGCCTCGCCGAGGAGGCCGGCGTCGAGCTGTATCCCAGCTGGTCGCGCGACGGCCGCTCGATCGTCTTCGTCGAATGGAGCGACGCCAAGCTCGGTCGCATCCGCACCGTTGCCGCTGGCGGCGGCGCGGCGAAGGACGTGACGACTCAACCCGGTCTCTATGCGCGCCCGCACTTCTCGCCTGACGGCCGGACCATCGTGTTCGAAAAGGCGGCGGGGGGCGGCCTCACCGCGCCGGCTGGTCGAACGATCCCGGCGTCTATCGCGTCGCAGCCACCGGCGGCGTGCCGAGCTGGTCGCCCGCGGCATGGCGCGGCCGCAATTCGGGGCTTCAAGTGACCGTATCTTCATGACCAGCCCGGGCGAGAATAAGCTCGAACTCGTCTCGACCGACCTCAATGGTGAGGGCAAGCGCGTCCACGCCAGCGGCGAGCTCGCCAACGACTATATCGTTGCGCCCGACGGCAGGAGCATCGCCTTCCGCAGAATTATCAGGTCTTCGCGATGCCGCTGATGCCCGGCGGACAGGAGGTCACCGTCGGACCCAAGGCAGACGCGCTCCCGGTCGTCCGTGTCAGCACGATGGCGCCGACTATATCCACTGGTCGGGCGACGGGTCGCGCCTTCATTGGAGCATGGGCCGACGCTCTACACCGCTGACCGCAGCGCCTTCTTCGCGAGCGCGCCCGGTGCCAGGCTCAGCGTCACGCCGCGGACCACCTCGCTGGCGATGGAGGTCAGAGCGGCGAAGCCTTCGGGCCGCGTCGCGCTGACCGGCGCACGGGTCGTCACCATGGCGAGCGCTGATGGCGGGATCATCGAAAATGCGACGATCGTGATCGAGGGCGACCGCATCGTCCAGGTCGCGCCGACCGCATCGATCCAGCTCCCGGCGGGCACGAAGACGATCGACGTGACCGGCAAGACGATCATCCCCGGCCTGGTCGATGCGCACGCGCACGGCCCGTACGGCACCGATGATCTGGTGCCGCAGCAGAACTGGTCGCTGATCCAGAACCTCGCACTCGGCACCACGACCATCCACGATCCGTCGAGCCAGGCCAGCCTCGTCTTCGCCGCACAGCAGATGCAGCGCGCGGGCAAGATCCTGGGCCCGCGCATCTTCTCGACCGGCGAGATCGTCTATGGCGCGAAGAATGCCGACGTCTATGCGCAGATCGACAGCTATGAGGACGCACTCGCCCATATCCGCCGCCTGAAGGCGCAGGGCGGCCATTCGGTGAAGAATTATAACCAGCCGCGCCGCGAGCAGCGCCAGATGGTCGTCGCGGCCGCGCGTGCCGAGGGGATGCAGGTGGTGGCCGAGGGCGGGTCGCTGTTCGGCATGGACATGAACCTGATCGCCGACGGCAATTCGACGCTGGAGCACACATCCCCGCCGACATCTTCTACAAGGATGTGCTGCAGATATTCGGCCAGTCGGATACCAACTACACGCCGACATTGGTGGTCAGCTATGGCGGTCTCGCTGGTGATCCCTATTGGCGGCAGGCGACGATGTGTGGAAGAACCCGCTGCTCGTCCACACCCCGCCGGCACGGCTTCGCGCGGACACGATGCGCATCACCAAGGCGCCCGAGGACAATTTCGTCGATGACGACAATGCGCGCGAGGCGAAGAAGGTCGCGGCGACCGGCCGCCTGGTCGCGATCGGCGCGCATGGGCAGCAGGCAGGCATCGGCTCACACTGGGAGCTGTGGTCGTTCGTTCGTGGCGGGATGACCCCGGTCGAGGCGTTGCGCGCGGGCACGATCGATTCGGCCAGATCGCTCGGCTTCGCCAAGGACATCGGCTCGATCGAGGCGGGCAAGCTTGCCGATCTCGTTCTGCTCGACGCCGATCCCACGACTGACATTCGCAATAGCGACAAGATCAGCCGAGTCATGTTGGGTGGCCGTCTCTACGATGCCAAGACGATGAACGAGGTCGAGACAGGAACGGCCAGGCGCTGCCTTATTGGTGGGAGTAGAGCTCCAGATGGTCCGGGCGTCGCATGCCCGGACCACTTTACCCATTTGGTCGGTTCGCGCCGACAAATGCGATTGACAACGTAGTCATAAACAGCTTTTCTAGGCGAGTGTCAGGAGATGTTAGAAGCTCCGACGGCATTGTAACCGGTTACATCAACGATCCAGATCGATCGAACCGGTGTTTAGGGGAGCAGATTGATGACGGATTTCCGTAGCAAACGTTCGAGTCTCGTCCGCGGCGTTTCCGCGGGCGCCTTTGCCGCCGCGCTGATGGTCAGCACCTCCGCCTTCGCCCAGACCACCGCGACCCTGCAGGGGCGCGTAGAGGGTGCGAGCGCGGGTAGCACCGTGACCGTCACCGACACCGTCACCGGCCGGTCGGTAACGACCACCACCCGCGCCGACGGCAGCTTCACGGTCGTCGGCCTGCGTCCCAGCACCTATCGCGTCGAGGCGCAGGGGCAGGAGGCGCAGCAGGTCTCCCTCCCGGTCGGTCAGATCGTCAACGTCGATCTCGCGCCGCCGGCTCCCGCCGGCGATGAAGTCGTGGTAACGGGCCTGCGCGGCCGGTCCGAAGTTCGCACCGCAACGATCGGAACCAGCGTCAGCCAGGCGCAGATCGAGAATCTGCCGCAGACCAGCCGTAACTTCCTGAACTTCGCGGCGCTGGCTCCGGGCGTCACCCTGCCTGCGGCGAGAATGTTGGCATCCGGCTGGCGGCGTCAGCTCGAACAACGTCAACGTCTTCATCGACGGCACCAGCCAGAAGAGCCAGGTCGGCTTTGGCGGTGTGGCTGGCCAGAATTTCTCGAAGGGCAATCCCTTCCCGCAGTCGGCGATCCAGGAATTCCGGGTCGAGACTCAGAACTTCAAGGCTGAGTTCGAGAATGCCGGCTCCGCGATCATCACCGCGGTCACCAAGACCGGCGGCGAAGAGTTCCACGGCAGCGCATTCGGTAAGTATGTGCCCAAATCCTGGTACGGCCGTCCGTTCTTCGACCGGCCGGGCGAGCCAACAATCCGACCGGCGCCAATGCAAAGCCCGATTACAAACGTTGGCAGTTCGGCGGCGATCTGGGCGGCCCGATCGTTCCCGGCGTGCTGCACTTCTTCGGCGCCTATGAAGGCACGCGCCAGACCAGCCCGGCAAAGATCGTCAATCCGTCCGCACTGCTGCCCGGGACGATCCGCGACCGCTTCGGTGGCAACTTCGCCGCGGATTTCAAGCAGGACCTGTACTTCGCGAAGTTGACGCTGTTCGCGTCGGATCGCGATACGATCAGCGGCAGCTACTTCTTGCGCAAGGAAACCGACGTCAAGGACTATGGCGACAACCGCGCGTTCGAACAGGGGCGCGACGTCGGTACCGAGAGCAAGAACTACCAGCTCGAATGGGCGCATCGCGGCGATGGCTTCCTGAACGAACTTACCTTCAGCTATTTCAACAACTTCACTGGCACGCCGACAATTACGACCGGCCCGGAATATGTGCTGACCAACGGCGTCGGCGGCGGCGACCTTTTCTTCTTCGGGGCGAACTCGTTCCAGCAGGCGAACGAGCAGGAAAGCTTCACCTTCAAGAACAACTTCACCTACACCGGCTGGGAAAACCATGTGGTGAAGGCGGGCGTCAAGATCTCGATGAATACGCTGACGCGCGTCGAGGATGCGTTCGCCAACGGTTCCTACAAGTTTGCCTACCAGAATTTCACCAGCGAAAGCAGCAGCATACCCTATCGCGCGACGATCTCGCTGCTGCCGCCAACGCCGATGGAGGCGGACAATGTCCAAGTCGGTCTGTTCCTGCAGGACGACTGGACGATCGACGATCACTGGACCGTCAATCTCGGCCTGCGCTGGGACTATGAATCCAACAACTTCAACAACAACTACCACACGCCTGAGAAAGTCGCGACGGCGCTGCGCAATTATCAGCCGTGGCAGGTGCTGGGATCAACCCTGAGGATTACATCACCGACGGGACCAAGCGGAAACCGTTCCTGGGTGCGTTCCAGCCGCGCGTCGGCATCAGCTACGACGTCAACGGCGATCGCGATCTGGTCTTCTTCGCGGTGCCGGCCGCTACTATGACCGCAACATCTACTACCTCGCCTCACTGGAGGACACTGTTCAACAACATCCGCAGCGATGCATCGGTGAACTTCTGCGGCGCGTCCGGCCTTCCGGCATGCGCACCGGGGCTGTTGCAGTGGAGCGAGGCTTATCGCAATCCCGATGCGCTGCGCGCCGCGGTCGCGCAGACGGGGCTGTCCGGTGACATCTGGGTCATCAACAATGATGCGAAAGTGCCGTACACCGACCAGTTCACGCTCGGCGTGCGCAAGCGGCTCGGCCCGGTCCAGCTCTCGGCCGCGGTCGCGCACAATCGCTCGCACAACGCCTTCATCTTCGTGCGGGGCAACCGCCAGACCAACGGAAATTATACCGATGGCGGCTTCGGCTGGGTGCGCGACAATTTCCCGGCGGGCAACGGCCTCGTCCCCGGCTATACCGGGCGCCTCAACATCGGATCGAGCGAAGGCAAGGCCAAGTACACCGCGCTCTACCTGACCGCCGACAAGACCTACACCAAGGATTCGGGCTGGGGCGCGACCGCATCGCTCACCATCTCGGATGCCAAGTCGAACCAGGCGATCTCGTTCGACGAGGGCAGATGTTCAACGCGGGCAAGCAGGATGCGTTCGGCTGGCAGCCGACCCGCAACCTCGAACGCTGGCGCTTCGTCGCGACCGGCATGGGCGACCTGCCCTGGGGTTTCCAGGTCGCGGGCACGCTGACGCTCGCCTCAGGACCGCGCTTCGGCAATGTCGACTTTAGCCGCACGCCTCCGCCCAATTGCGGTGGCTGCTTCTACTACAACGATGCCGGTGTCTTCTCGCCAAAGCAGAGCATCGGTACAAGAATGTCGATCTGCGCATCGCCAAGACGTTCAAGGGCCGGGGATCGGCGGTGAACTGACCGCAGACTTCGAGGTATTTAACGTCTTCGACTGGGTCAACCGCAACTATTCGACCTGGGGTGCCGGCAGCGGCCCCAATCCGACGCGTGAAGAGAATTCGACCGTTGGTTACGCCGTACCTTCCAGGCGGGCCTCAAGTACAATTCTGATCCCAGGATCAGGCATGTGCGGGGGAGGGAGCCGTGCTTCCTCCCCCATTCCTACCGGCCGGGAGAGATGGGGTGAAACCCGAGCTGCACCGTTTCGGCCATAGCCGGCAGCCGGTCGTCACCGTCGACGGGATCACCGGCGACCCTGCCGGCGTGATTGCACTGGCCGCGCGCCTTGCTCCCTTTCCGCTGAGCTCGACCTATTACCCCGGGCTACGCCGCGTCCTGAGCGAAGACGATGCCGATGCGTTTTCCTATGCCTGCGGGCTGCTCGAAGCTGCCGCGCCCTTCATTGGCGGCGCCTTCGACGCCGACAGCTTCGATCTGCTCGAGGCGAGCTTTTCCATCGTCACCACGCCGCCTCAGGCACTGACTCTGCGCAGCGCGCGCCGCATTTCGACTCGACCGACGCCCGCTATGTCGCGGTGCTTCACTATCTCGCCGAAGCGCCCGGCAGCGGCACCGGCTTCTACCGCCAGCGCTCGACGGGCATCGAACTGATCGACGAGCGCAATCGCGATGCCTTTGTTTCAGCGGCGAAGGCAGAAAGCGCGAGCCTCACGGGCTATACCAATGCCAGCAACGCCAGCTTCGACCAGATCGGCCGGATCGACGCGGTGCCCGACCGGCTCGTCATCTATCGTGGGGCATTGCTCCACTCCGGGATCATTCCATCCGGCCTCAAGCTCAGCGCCGATCCGCGTCAGGGCCGGCTTACCGCCAATCTGTTCATCCATATTCATTGAGGACCCGACCGATGCTCAGGCACGCCGTTGCACTCACCGCGCTGATCGTCGCCACACAACCGCGGCGCAGCCGGGCAAACGCAGCTATGCCAATCCGATCGACATCGATTACCGCTACAATTTCGAGCAGGTGAACGAGGGCATCTCGTACCGCACCGGCGCCGATCCGGTGATCGTTCGGCACAAGGGTGCCTTTATCTCTTCCAGACGCTCGCCGACGGATATTGGCGATCGACCAACCTCGTCGACTGGACCTTCATCACGCCGAGCCGGTGGGAGAATGACAGCTTCGTCGCGCCCGCGCCTGGTCCGACGGCGAACGGCTCTACCTCATGCCCTCGATGATGGAGCCGGGCGCGATCTACGTCTCCGACGCGCCTGAGACCGGCAAGCTCGACTATTTCGTTCGCCGCATGCCGCGCCTCCCGGGACAGGTACGCCCGGGCGAGGAGGAGAAGATGAAGCCCGGCGAGATCCCGCCCGGCCCGTGGGACCCCGCGCTGTTCCTCGACGATGACGGCAAATGGTATCTTACTGGAACTCGTCCAACGTCTTCCCGCTCTACGGGCTGGAGATCGAGTTCAGGGACGGCAAGCTCATTTACAAGGGCCGGCGAAGGAAATGTTCAGGCTCCATCCCGACCAGCATGGCTGGGAGCGGTTCGGGCAGGATCATTCGGGCGGCCTCCCCAACGGCACCCCGATCGCGCCCTTCATGGAGGGCGCCTGGATGACCAAGGTCGCCGGCACCTACTATCTCCAGTATGGCGCGCCGGGCACCGAGTATAACGCCTATGCCACGGCACCTACACCTCGAAATCGCCGCTCGGCCCGTGGACCTATGCGCCGTGGAACCCGGTCGCCTACAAGCCCGGCGGCTTTGTCGAGGGGCAGGGCACGGTTCGACCTTCGAGGACAATCACGGCAACTGGTGGAAACACCGGCACGCCGTGGCTCGGCGCCAACTGGACGTTCGAGCGGCGGATCAACCTGTTCCCGGCGAAGTTCGAGGCGGACGGGCAGATGTGGTCGTCCGCGCGCTTCGGCGACTTCCCGCACTGGGCGCCGGAGGGGAAGGTCGACGACATCGAATCGCTCTTCACCGGCTGGATGCTGCTGTCCTACCGCAAGCAACTCACGGCCTCCTCGACGCTCGGCGAGTATGAGGCGAGCCGCGCCGCGGACGAGAATCCGCGCAGCTTCTGGGTCGCGGGGAGCAAGCAGCCGGGCGAGACGCTGACGATGGATCTTGGCGCGGCGAAAGACCGTCCGCGCGATTCAGGTCAATTTCGCCGACTACAAGGCCGGCCGCTTCGCCGACGCGCCCGACATCTATACCGAATTCCGCATCGAGGGTTCGGCCGACGGCAGGAGCTGGTCGACGATCGCGCAGACCGAGGGCCCGCGCCGCGACCGGCCGAACGCCTATCTCGAACTCAGGACCCCCGCGAAGGTCCGCTATATCCGCTATGTCCACGGTCATATCGGCGGCGCACATCTCGCGATCAACGACCTGCGCGTGTTCGGCATGCCGACGGCGCCGCACCCGCGGCGCCGGGCGGGATCACCGCGATCCGCGACACCGATCAGCGCAACGCCCGCGTGACCTGGCGCAAGGTGCCGGGCGCGACCGGCTACAATGTCATGTGGGGCGTGCGCCCCGACCGGCTGACGCTCACCTATCAGGTCTTCGCCGACGAGCTGGGCGCGGACGCGAAGCTCGATATCCGCGCGCTCAACCTCGGTACCGGCTACTACGCCGCGGTCGAGGCGTTCAACGAAACCGGCGTATCGAAGCGCAGCAGGCCGGTGCGCATCCGCTGACGCGCACCGGTTGAGCCAGGGTCAGGCGGCCAGCCACCCGCCGGTGAACCCGGCCGCCTCCAGCCCGCGCCGGATCACCTTCGATTCGCGCATCACCTTCCAAACGAAATCGCTGCGATAATTCGCCGCCTGCAACAGGATCGGTCCTGATCGATGCCGATATAGTCGGTATCGAACCAGCCATGCTTGCCGTTGATCCGGCCGTTGGCGAGCTCTTGTCGGTCCAGGTGAAGCTGGGGTTGAACGAATCGAGGAAGCCGTACTGGCTGTAGAGGCCCGGCCATTTGCGCAGTGCGTTCGCGGCCGGGATCACGATCTCGGGCGCGAAGGGCAGCGAGCCGAGCGCCGCGGTCGGCGCGAGCGTGCCGTCGTCATACGCGTCGGGCTGGCCCAGCGGCCCGCGCGCCGAATAGGCACGGAACGTGGCCGTCCGCCCCTTGAAGGGAAGGTTGTATCCGCCCGGCCCGTCGCAAGCCGTCAGGCCCCAAATGTCCTTGGAATAGCCGGTCCAGCCCATCGGGTTGGCGATGGCATAGGCGCGCTGCGCATGCGTCGCGCGGCGGCTGTTCTCGAAATAGTCGATACCCGCTTCGCGCATCACCTTGTCGCGGATGCCGCGGAAATCGACCCAGACATGGCTGTACTGGTGTCCGAACAGCGGCGCAAAGGCGAGGTGACGGGTCTCGCCCTGCCCGCGCCAGCAATGGTCGTACTTCGCGGTCCACACGTCCCAGCTGTTCGCCGGCACCGGGTGCGTCGGCGAGGCAAGCGCGAGGATGTAGACGCACATCCCCTCGTTATAACCCTGCCAGCTTGCCGGGATCAGGCCGCGCTCGGGGTGCAGCCCATCGAAATCGGCGCGCGGCCGTCGCTGCGGAAGAAGTTCCAGTCGGCACGGGCGTAGATGTCGTGCGCCAGCTTGCGGATCTCGGCTTCGACAGCGTTGTCGGCGCTGAAATATTCGGCCGCGAACAGGATGCCCATGAACAGAAGTGTAGTATCGACGCTCGAAAGCTCGTTGGTGCGGAAACGGTGGCCGGTCTCCATGTCGATGAAGTGGTAGAAGAAACCCTTGTAGCCCGCAGTACCGCTCGGCTCCGGTCCCTGCGGCGCGTTCAGAAGAAACGCAACGTGGTCAGCGTCAGCTCGGCCGCCTCGGCGCGCATCACCCAGCCGCGCTCCACGCCCACGGGATAGGCGGTCAGCGCATAGCCCACAGACGCGATCGAGCAGAAGGACTGCTCGGCCAGCGATCGGGCACCAGCCCGTTCTTGCGGTTCGCCGTCTGCCAGAAGAAGTCGAAGGTGCGCTTCTCGAGATCGGCGTACCAGCCGGGCAGCGCCGGTTTGGCAGGGCCGGCCAGCAGCGGGCGGGCGTATGCCGGGGTCAGCGCGGCGGCGCCCAGCGCGGGCGCGGCGAGCAGGGACCGGCGGGTGATCGGGAAACGCATCGTCATATCCTCTCCAGATGTTCCTGTCGTTCAGTCGCGCGCCGCGGTGGTGCCGCGCACCACCAGTTCGGCGTCGTGGCGTTCGGCGCGCTGATCCGCCGGTCCGCCTTCGAGAATATCGATCAGCCGCTCGATCGCGCGCGCGCCCATCTCGGCGATCCGCACGCGCACCGTGGTGAGGCCGAGATAGCGGGCCAGCGGCACGTCGTCGAAGCCCGCCACGGCGATTCGCCGGGGACGTCGGCTCCGCCGTTGCGCAGCGCCTGAAGGCAGCCGATCGCCATCATGTCGTTGGCGGCGAACACGGCATCGCACGCGATACCGTTGGCGCGGATGGCATGGGCTGCAGCTTCTCCGCTTCCTCGGAAAAGTCGCCCGCCAGCACGACCGGTTCGATCCCCGGCGCATGGCGGGCCATGGCTGCGCGATAGCCCTCGACGCGTTCGCGCGCATCGACATTGCCGTCGGGCCGGCGATGTGGACGATCCGCTTGCGGCCGCCGGCAACCAGATGCGCGACCATCGCCTCCATCGCCGCGACATTGTCGAGCCGTACCGTGGGGCGGTCGTCGATCTCCTCCGGGCCGTTGATGAACAGCGACGGCAGGGTCGGGGGCAGCGCCGACTGGAGCATCCCGGCGGAAAGGTGCGGCGCCATCACGATCAGCCCGTCGACGCGCCCGCGCATCGCACGCAGCGCGTTGGCAGCCTGTTCGCTCTCGTCATGGATGTTGGACAGCAGCAGCACATAGCCGCGGCGGCTCGCTTCGCGATCCATGCCGCGCACGAACTCGCTGAAGAACTCGCCGTGCAGGTCGGGCAGCACGACGCCGACGGCGGGGGCGCGGGCGAGGCTCAGGCTGCGCGCGCCGGCGTGCGGGACGTAGCCCAGCTCGGCTGCCGCGGCCATCACGCGCTCGCGCGTTCCTGGCGGACATTGCCGAGCCCGTTCAATGCGCGCGATACCGATGCGATCGATACCTGCGCCCGGCGTGCCACATCGCGGATCGTCGCCTCGGCATCTACCCTCTCTCCCCGGAACGATTACGTATTCGGGCGGATCATTCGCGATTGCAAATTGCAAGTTTCAACGGCATGTAACCGGTTACGGTTCGGCGCGACAAGCCAAAACGATGGGGGCCGCCCGATCAACTCGCATCCCTCGCGCCGTTGCGCGATGCGTTCAGGAGAGGACTAGAAATGCTCGACACCCGGATTTCCCGCCGCGCGGCGCTGATGGGCGCTGGTGCGATCGCGGCGTGGCTCCACAGCCCGGCGCATGCGCTGCTTAGCCAGGCTGCAACGGTCGAGGTTCCTCCGTCATCGACGCGCTGATCGCCAAGATGACGCTCGCCGAAAAGGCGGGCCAGCTCAGCCTGATGGCTCGGCCTGGGGCGGCAGCACCGTGATCAACCCTGCCAGCGGCTCGAACGCCAACTTCGAACAGCAGGTCGAGGAAGTCCGCAAGGGCCATGCTCACCGGCGTATTCAACGGCAGCGGTACGCATATGTGCCGGATCATGCAGACTGCGGCGATGAAGGAAGTCGCGGCTCAAGATCCCGCTGATCTTCGCCGCGGATATCATCACGGCCACCGCACCATCTTCCCGGTTCCGGTGGGCGAAGCCGCGAGCTTCGATCCGGCTCTGCGGAAAGGACTGCGGCCGCTGCATCCTACGAGGCCGCTGCCGCGGGCATCGACTGGACCTTCGCGCCGATGGTCGACGTCGCACGCGACCAGCGCTGGGGCCGCACCATGGAGGGCGCGGGCGAGGACGTGCATCTCGGCAAACCTCTTCGCCGCGGCGCGCGTGAAGGGCTTCAGGGCGCCAGCCTCAAGGCGATCGATACGATGATGGCCTGCGCGAAGCACTTCGCCGCTTATGGCGCGGCCGAAGCGGGGCTTGATTACAACACCGTCGACGTGTCGGAACGGACGCTGCGCGAAGTCTATTTCCCGCCCTTCCAGGCGGCGTTCGGCGCGGGCGCACTGTCGGCCATGTCCTCGTTCAACGAGATTCCGGAATCCCCTCGAACGGCAATGAGTGGCTGATGCGCACCGTGCTGCGCGACGAGTGGAAATATCAGGGCTTCGTCGTTTCCGATTATACCGGCGACATGGAGATGATCGACCACGGCTTTGCCGCCGATGCCCGCGAGGCGACCAAGATCGCCTTCATGGCCGGCGTCGATATGAGCATGACCAGCGGCTTCTATCGCGATCACCTGCCCGACCTGGTCGAGAAGGGCGAAGTGCGATGGCGCGGGTCGATGAATCGGTACGCAAGGTGCTGGCGATCAAGGCCAAGCTCGGCCTGTTCGAGGACCCGTTCCGCCGCATCGACGAGAAACGCGAAGCCGCACGCAGCCGCACCAAGGCGACGCTGGCGCTTTCGCGCGAGATGGCGAAGAAGTCGATCGTCTTCTGAAGAACGAGGGCGATGTCCTGCCGCTGCGCAAGGGTGGGCAGAAGATCGCGATCATCGGCCCGTTCGCCGCGGGCCAGCACGACCTCAACGGACCCTGGTGCGTCTATGGCGACAACAAGCTCGCCATCGATCTCGAAACCGGCGTGCGCAACGCGCTCGGCAAGAACGCGCAGATCACGGTGGTGGAGGGCTCGCAGGTCGAAGCCCCGCTTCCCGGCGGGATCGAAGCCGCGGTCGCCGCTGCCCGCAACGCCGACGTCGTTCTGCTCGCGATCGGTGAGAGCGAGCGCATGTCGGGCGAAGCACAGTCGCGCACGAGCATCACCGTTCCCGCGCCGCAGCAGGCGCTGGCCGAGGCCGTGGCCGCGACCGGCAAGCGGTGATCGTCGTGCTCAAGAACGGCCGCGCGCTTGCGCTGGAGGGCGCGGTCAAGAACGCGCCCGCGATTCTCGTCACCTGGTTCCTGGGGTCGGAGAGCGGCAATGCGATCGCCGACGTACTGTTCGGCGATACAGCCCCTCGGGCGCTTGCCGATGAGCTTCCCGCGCGAGCCGGGCCAGCAGCCCTTCTACTATTCGCACAAGCCCACGGCCGTCCGAACCCGAGCGACGACAAGCTCGAGGATACAAGACCCACTATCGCTCGATCCCGAACTCGGCGCTCTACCCGTTCGGTTCATGGTCTGACCTATGGCAAGATCGACTATGCGAACCTGACGCCGGACAAGGGAACGCTGGCCTGGGATGGGGGAGATCGCCTTCACCGCGACGATCACCAACCGCGGCACCCGCGCGGCGGAGGAAGTGGTTCAGCTCTACATCCGCGATCGCGCCGCGAGCATCACCCGCCCGGTCCGCGAGCTCAAGGCGTCCGCAAGATCGCGCTCGCGCCCGGTGCGTCGGGAAACGGTGCGCTCGTGCTGAAGCGCGCGCAGCTCGAATTCATCGGCCGCGATTTGAAAGCCTACGGTCGAGCCGGGCCTGTTCGACGTCTGGATCGCGCCGTCGGCTCAGGCGCAGGGGGTTCATTCGACCTTCACGCTTACCGCCTGATCGAGACGCTTTCCCGGCCCTGCGGCCGGGGGTCCGGCACCGCTTTCCCCCTCCCTCCGGGGCGGTGCCGGACCGCGTTTGGGGCTTCCCTACTTCCTCAGATCCTCACGATCCGCGTGTGCTCGCCGCGGCCTAGCGGGTTCAGCGCCATCAGCACGCACGACAGCGCCAGGAAGCCGAGCGGCACCAGCGCGATCGTCATCCGCATCGCCGACAGCGTCGCGCGCTCTGGCCGACATTGGCGACATAGCCCGCGCGCTCGACCCCAGGCCGATGATCGCCGTCGCGATCCCGATCGCCACGCGCTGCAGCAGCGCCGCCATCCCGAACACGGCGCCCTCGACGCGCAACCCGGTGCGCTGCTCGCCATATTCGATCGTGTTGGGCAGCATCGCCCAGAAGACGAAGTTGAGTCCGACAATCATCGCCTGCACGCCATCAGATAGGCCTGCATCACCCCCGCGCGATGAATGTCGAACAGCGCGAACAGCGCGAGCCGATCATCGCCAGTGCCGCCGCGAGGAACCACAAAGCGCGCGTCCCACGCGCCGCTGGATCAGCATCCACAGCGGCACCGAAAACCGCGCTCACCACGCTCATCGACGCCAGCGCAAGCTGTCCGCCACCCTCGTCGCCGAGGAAATATTTGAAGTAATAAAGTACCGACTTGTGAGGATCGTCACCGCGACGATCATGGCCACCATGGCGAGGTTGAGCGTCACGAACGCCCTGTTCCCCGCGATCGCCTTGAGCGCGATCCATACCGGCACCGGTTCGCGCCGCTCCGGAACGTCGGCCTCGCGATAGGTGATGCCAACCCAGGCGAGGATCGCCGCCCCCGCCAGCGCGGACAGCAATGCCGCGCCCAGATAGCGTCGGCCGCAGCCTTGGTTCCGAGCAGCAGCCCGCCCAGCGGCACCGTGCCCAGCGCGACACCACCGCCGCCAGCGTGCCGGACAGCATCCGCACCCCGGCGACATAGGCGCGATCGTTGCTGTCCGCGCTTACCGCGCGCTCATCGCGAGATAGGGCAGGTTGATGAAGGCATAGGCGGTGCGGAACGCGATATGCCCCGCGAACACCCCGACCATTCCCCACCAGCCGGGCACCACCGGCGGCAGGTACGCAAGCACGAACCCCAGCCCCAGCGGCACGCCGCCGATCGCGACCAGCCGCCCGAGCCCGCCCTTGGGCTCGCGCCGGTCGGCCAGAATGCCGGCCGCGAAGTTGGGGCCCCCGTCCCATCCCGACCCCGCCATGAAGATCGCGGCCGCCGCTGCGACCGGCAGGCCCAGCGCGTCGGTATAGTAGAACAGCAGGAAGAGCATCGCGCTCTGCCAGTAGAGGTTGAACGCAAAGTCTCCGAAGGCGAACAGCGTCAGTCGCGCGCGGGAGGGGCGGATCACGGACCGACCAGGGTGATCGTTGCGGTCTTGGCGGAATCGGCAGGGGTGAAGCGGACCTGGTCGGCGCTCTCGTCCATTCTTGCCGCGATCTTCCGCCGCCCAAGGGGACCATGCCGAGATCCGAGACGGCATGCACCGTCATCGCGATTTCGCGCCACCATGGCTTGAGCTTGCCCTGTCGCGCGTCGAGGTCGATCCGCAGCCCCTTCTCGGTCGTCGAACAGCGGAAGCTCTGGCGCAGATAGGCGCCGCGCGCGATCGCGTCGGCCTTGCCGTCGTCGAGATAGAGCGTGCCGCTGCAATCGTCACCGGGATAGACCAGCAGTTCCAGCGCGCCCTTGGGCGTCTCGCTCAGGCTCTGCACCAGCGGCTGGCGCGGGATGATCGCGCCGGCGCGCACGAACACCGGCAGCCGGTCGATCCGCGGGGTCTCGGTCACGCTGTCGGCGGTCTTGCCCGCTGTCGCACCACCGAACGTCCGGTCCAATAGTCGTACCACCGCCCTTGGGCAGGCAGACCTCATAGGGTTGCGGCGATTCGGGCTTGGGCGATGCGGCGACCATCAGGTCGCGGCCCAGGGTGAAGCTCATCGGCGAATCGCAGCCCGACGAGGCATAGTTGTAGAAGACGGGCGCATGATCGGATCGCCCGACCGCGCCTGCTGCTCGGCCACGGCATAGAGATAGGGGAACAGACGATAGCGTTCCTCGATCGCCGCGCGGCGCAGCGCGAGATGTTCGGGTCCATCGACCCATGGCTCGCTGCGCGGCGTATTCACCGCGGCATGGACACGCATCACCGGGGTGAACGCGCCGATCTGCATCCAGCGCGTCAGCAGCTCGGGGCTCGGCCCGCCGTGAACCCGCGATATCCGCGGCGCTGTACGAAAAAGCCCGACAGGCCGAGATGACCAGCTGCTGCACCGACAGTTTGAGGTGCTCCCAGGTGGCATTGTTGTCCCCGGTCCAGGTCACCGCGTAGCGCTGACCCCGGCATAGGTCGCGCGGGTCATCACGAACGGGCGTGCGGCGGGATCGAGCTTCTTCAGCCCCTCGAAACGTCGCGCGGCTGTTCTGCATGCCATAGACATTGTGGACTTCGGCATGGCTCGCCTCACGCGCTGCAAAAGCCGTCGCCCTCGATGCGGTGGACGGTGTCGAGCGGCATCGTCTTGCTCGGCGTCTCGAAGATCGCCGGCTCGTTCATGTCGTTCCAGAAGCCGGCGATTCCCGCGCGCACGAAGTCCTTGTACAGCCCGCCCCACCACTCGCGCGACGCTTCCCGGGTGAAATCGGGGAATACCGAATCCCCGGCCATACCGGCGCGACATAGGTGCGCCCTTGGCGGTGCGCAGGAAGTGATTGCCCGCTGCGCCGCTGTCGAACGGTGCATGCCCTGGCTCGGCGCGTGCGCGATATGCAGGTCGGTGATCGCCACCAGCCCGAATCCCGTCGCTCTTCAGGTCGCGCGCCAGCCTGGGCAGGTCGGGAAAGGTCTTGGGGTTGGTGGTGAAGGGCCGGTTGCGGTCCTGGAAATCGATGTCGAGCCAGATCACGTCGGTGGGGATGCGTTCCTTGCGCAGCCGCGCCGCGAGGTCGCGCACCTCGGTGTCCGACATGTAGCTGTAGCGCGATTGCTGATAGCCCAGCCCCACGGCGCGATCAGCGGCGCCGTGCCGGTCAGGCCGTGATAGCGCTGGACCACCTCCGACAGCATCGGCCCGGGCGATCAGATAATAATCCACCGGGCCGTCCGGCGCGCCGATCTTCAGCTTGCCATCGCTACGGTGCCCGAAATCGAACCAGCTTCGCGTCGGATTGTCGAGGAACAGGCCATAGCTGCCGAACCCGCCGCCAGTGGTGACGTAGAAGGGGATCGACTTGTAGGTCGGGTCGGTCTCGCGGCCATAGCCGAACGTGTCGGTGTTCCAGTGGACATAGCTCGCCCCGCGCCGGTCGAACGGGCCGGTCTTGTCGCCCAGCCCGAAATAGCGCTCGCCGACCGGCAATCGCGAACGACAGCTCGAAGCTGCCGTCCGCGCGCATCACCGGATCGGCATTGTCGGCCATGACCAGCCGCCCGCCGCGCTCATGAACGTGAGACGCAAGGTGGCAAGGGTTCCACCTTCACCGTCAGCGCATCGGTGTCGAAGCCGTCGCCACGCGCGCGTACCTTTGTCGATCGCGTCCGCACCTCGGCGGGTACCGCCCAGCTCGCATCCTCGGGCCATTGGCCGTCGCGCGCCATGCGCACGCGCAGCACCGATGCGGACAGCGCCGTCACCCGCACCGCCATCCCGCCGCGCGTCACCTCGACGCCATTGTCCAGCGCCCGCACCTGCGCCGCCGCAGGGGTAGCCATCGCGATCGCTGACAAGGTTGTCAGAAGCAGTCTATCCGATCCTCTCGGTACGCGCATACACGATCGCTATTCGGCGGCGAGCAGCGACTCCCGCGCCGCCCAGATCGACCGATACCAGCCGGCTCACGCCGCGTTCGACCATGGTCACGCCGAACAGCCGGTGCATGCGGCTCATCGTCGCGGCATTGTGGGTGACGATCAGGTAGCGGGTCGCGGTCTCGCGCGTCATCGCGTCGAGCAGGTCGCAGAAGCGCTCGATATTGGCGTCGTCCAGCGGCGCATCGACTTCGTCGAGCACGCAGATCGGCGCGGGGTTGGTCAGAAACAGGGCGAAGATCAGCGCCACGGCGGTCAGCGCCTGCTCGCCGCCCGACAACAACGTCAAGCGGACTGCAGCTTCTTGCCCGGCGGCTGGGCCATGATCTCCAGCCCTGCCTCCAGCGGGTCGTCCGAATCAACCAGTTCCAGATGGGCCTGCCCGCCATTGAACAGCGTGGTGAACAGTCGCCGGAAATGCTGGTCGACCGCTTCGAATGCAGCGAGCAGCCGCTGGCGCCCCTCGCGATTGAGCGTGCCGATGCTCCCGCGCAGCCGGTGCACCGCCTGAATCAGCTCGTCGCGTTCCCTGGCGCTGTTCTGGGCGCTGGCGGTCAGCTCGGCCAGCTCGGTCTCGGCGACCAGGTTTCACCGGCCCGATACGCTCGCGTTCGGCGATCAGCCGGTCGTGCGCGGCGGATTCGTCCTGCGGTCCGCGCACCGTCTCCTCGGCGAAGCCCGCGCGTTCGGGCAACAGCGGTGGCGGGCATTCGAACCGCTCGCCCGACAGCCGTCCCATCTCGATGCGGCGCATCTCCTGATTTCGTGCCGCGCCACCGCGCCCGCCCGGCCCTCGCGCGCCTCGGCCAGCGCCTCGCCCGCGGCACGCACGGCGCCCTCGGTCTCGCGCAGCGCGCCTTCCGCCTCGCGCTCTGCCAACTGCGCCGCGGCACTCTCGATCCGCGCTTCTTCGTTCGCCTTTTCGGCGCGCAGGATCGCCTCGTCGAGTTGAGCGGGCTTGTCCTTCAGCGCCTCTGCCGCCTCCGCCAGCTCGATGGCGCGCGCATCCATCTCGGCGATCCGCTTGGCCGCTTCCCGGCGCGGGCCTTCCAGCTCTTGCTCTCGGCGATCGGACGCCGCCAGCCGCTCGCGCGCCGTCGCCATCTCGCGTTCCAGATTGCCGCGTTCGGCCCGGGCGTTGGCCGCCGCGTTGCGCCGCGCTTCGGCTTCGGCGGTCAGCGCCGCCACCCTCGCCGCGTCGCGCTGCCATCGGGCAGTGCCGCGCGGGCCGCTTCCGCGCGCTTGAGCTCGCACTGGCCTCTTCCAGTTCAGCCGCCGTCCGCCGCGCGCCGTGCCTCGAGGTCCGCACGCTGGCCGTCGAGCCGTTCGAGCGCCGCGGCCGCGCGATCTTCCGCCCGCGCCGCCTCGCGCGCCGCGGTTCTCGCTATGGTCGAGCAGGCGCTTGCATTCCGCTGCCGCGCGCCGCGCCTCGGCGATGTCGCCGTCGATCCGCGCCAGCTCGGCGTCGGCGGCATCGACCGTGCGCACCGCCGCCGGGCGCGCCTTCTCGATGGTGCGCAGCCGGTTGACCGCTCGAGCCGCTCGGCCGCCGCCGCGCCGCCGCTCTTCGCGACATAGCCGTCCCAGCGCCGCAGCACGCCCGCCAGCGTCACCAGTCGTTGCCCCACGGCAAGCGGCTGGCCGTCGTCACTCTCCGTCACCAGCACCTGCGCCAGCCGCCGCGCGAGCACGCCGGGCGCTTCGACATGCCGGGCCAGCGGCGTGGTT
>JAKKPZ010000460.1:0-33560 GCA_022814885.1 Ditylenchus destructor | reverse complement strand
GAGAATCCGCTGGACCCAGTAAAGCAACAAAGCATCTCCACAAATGACTCGGATCAAATGACGAAAATTGCTACTGGCGATCAGTCGAATGTATTCAACTCGGACAATATCTCGGATGAATCGCGTGCAAATACTGGCAACAATGATACTCCGATCGGTGCCAAGAATTCAATTCTAACAAAAGTAAACAGGTAAACATTTTATCTATGATCGAATTCAGCATAGTTAAAAACTAAGCTGAATACTGGTTTTTCGATATTGTTTCCAAAAATATTCCTACACTTTTTCTTAAAAAGTAAAAATAACAAACGTTTAAATACCATGTCGTTAATCTACTGATGATGACCCAACTACATGGAGTCTTATAGATTTGGGGTCGAAACGACACTGCCATAAATCTTTATGTTATTTCTACTTTGTTTTTCAAAATAATTTACATAGGTAAACTAAAAATTTTAGAGACTATGTCTCTAACAATGAGGGACCCCTAAAGAACCGAGTCCCCCAGCGAAAAAATGGTTGTCGATTTTTTTGCGCAAATAGTAACTACTAGTGTCGCTGTGTACGAAAACGCAAAAAATAAAATCCCGAGCACTGAAAAACGAGGAAATGCAGGTACCGGACATCGATGTGTCGAAAATCCGACCTCTCGAGGTTTGGCGAGCCAATACTTTTTTATAGTCAAACCAACCCCTGGCAAGTTATACATCAAAATGACCGCAAGAGAAAGTTCTCCAACTTTTATATACACACCATATACGTATCTTGCAGAGCAAGGTAGCTTTGGGGGAGTTACACTTAGGGGGGACAGTTGGGGGGATCACTTGGGGGAGTTAGGGTTGGGGGTTTTACCCAAAACCCCCAACTGTAACTCCCCCCAATCCTAACTTCCCCCAACTGTAACTCCCCCCAACCCTAACTCCCCCCAACTGTAACTCCCCCCCCCCCAAACCCCCCCCCAACCCCTTTGGTACTGCCATAGTAATTTTGAAAAACCCATAAAAAGTACCTAAAATTACCATAAAAGTACCTTATATGGTAATTTTTCGTGCAGAATTCAACTCTCATTCTCCCAACTGCTACTGCCATAGTGTTTTTTATATTCTCTTTTACTCTCTTGTTCCGTTGTGGACATTTTCCGCACAACTCAAAATTAAGCATAACTGCTTGTTTGGCGCCTTATAAGGGTTGTTCGGGAGTTTAAGCCTAAGATTAAGTCCCTTAGGCCCCATGTTGTTCGGGGCCCCAAGCCTAAACCCTTGTTCGGCGCCTTATAAGGGTTGTTTTAGCCTAAAATAGAAGAAATCTTCTACTGATTTTTTCCCAAGTTACACTAGCGACAACCGCTTGCACGTGAACAGCAAAAATCTGGGAGAGAAATAGCATCTTGAGTCAAATTCCTTGAGAAGACAAACAAAACTGGATACTTAATCCTTGTTGTTACGAAAAAACATAAAAATCAGCGGAAAGGATATTTTTCCCTTCTCGCTTGCAGTCATCGAAAGTGGTTAATTCCACGAAAAAGCAACAAAAACAGGCACATAATGGAAAAATAACCGAAAATTTGAATTCTACGCGAAAAATTACCATATAAGGTACTTTTATGGTAATTTTAGGTACTTTTTATTAGGGTTTTTCAAAATTACTATGGCAGTACCAGTTGGGGGGGGGTTTGGGGGGGGGGGGTTTTGGGGGGAGTTAGGGTTGGGGGAGTTACAGTTGGGGGGAGTTACACTTGGGGGGTTGTGGGTAAAACTCCCCAACCCTAACCCCCCCCAATGTAACCCCCCCCAATGTAACTCCCCCCAATGCCCCCCCCCAAGTGTGACTCCCCCAAACCTACTTTTCCCATCTGGCACTTACGTTCAAGTTATAGCCTAAAATATGCTAAATTTGCACTTTTCCGGACATGGATTTTTTTCACAAAAATGGCCATATCTCCCCAAAATTGAAAGACCACCCCGCAGACTTTTGATATGTTATTCTAGACAAAATTCTACATCGAATATGCCAAAAAAATAAAAAAGTTGAATATGACAGCCAGTGCCAAAAAGGGGTTCAAAGTTCAGAAATTTTTGTCCTAGAAATCCAATTTTATGTGTGTTTGGCGTCATAACTTTTTTCTGAAGCACGAATTTCTTGGCATGTTATATCTCAAATTGTTTGCTACAAAATATACTACAACGTTTGCCATCTCCCAAATTTACTCGCCCATCCACCTCTGAAATATCGGAATTATGCGAGGGTACAGTTACATCGTAAGTTTAGTACGCCTCTTTTGCAAAGCGCATGCAGATTTTATCTAACGTGTTTATCTAACGGTCGGCGAGTCCGAGTCTTTCCGAGTCCATCCAAAAGGACCGGACCTTAAGGAAATCCGAAATCCGGTCCGGATGGTTGGGCCAGGGCTGGGAACTATGTGGGGTCCGTGGATCCTGGGACCCCAACCCATCCCCCCAAAAAACCCAATTTCCCCCCTCCCCGATCCAAAAATTTTTTCCCAAATTTGGCTTTTTAAAATTTTTCCCAAATATCAATTTCTTTTAGCCCAAAAGGGGCAAATTTCTTTTTTGAAAAAACCAAAATTTATTTTTTTAGAAAAATTTACTTCTTTTCCAAAAAATAAAGGAAAAATGCCCGGGCAAAATTTTTTTTTTTTCAATTTTTAAAAATTCAATTTTTGGGTTTTGCTAAAATTAACTTTTTTTAAAAACACAATTGCGAAAACCAATGGGAAAAAAAAAAATTTTGTTTCAAAAATTTTCCCCCCCCCATGGGAGGCCGGGGGAATTTAAAATTTGAATTTGGCCGATGATTTTAGGGGGGTTACGGCCAAAAAGGCCAAAAAAACCGATCCGACCCAAAAAAAACCCCATATTATATCCGACCCCAGCCCTGATTGGGACTCGGCAAAAGGGGGTCCGAGTCCGACGGACTCGGTTATTTTCGGCCGTGCCCATTGGGCGCGGCCGAGCGAAATTTTTGATGTTTTTGGAAGAATATATAAAATTTTCAATGTTTATTTTGTCAAACACCCCTATTTTTCTAAAATTTTTTTCCTGCGGCGCTCCTTTTCCTTCCATTTTTCATTATAAGTGCTTTTTCCCCCCAAAATTTCGATCTGCGGCGCTTTTATGGCTTGTTATTTGCCTTCATGATTTTCTGCTCACTTTCTTTTAATGTGGCGAAATGCGGCAAATCTGAGCTACAGGAAGCATTTTGAACTACATTCAACCTTCGATAGAGTTACTAAGAAATCACTGATCAAACATTCACACACTAAAAAAATGGGCTTTTTTAAAAAAATGTATGGAAATGTCCTTCGATATAACGAATGCTGAAACTTTTCTTATAACGACAAAATTTTCTCCGCGCAATGTCGTCGCACGGAGAAAATTTACAGAATTTTGTCCACAATCTTCAGTTTTTCATGAACTAAACAAATTTTACCGGAAAAATTCCAAGTTCGAAAAACAAAATATTTTGTAGTTGCAATGGCATCCATCTAGAACGCTTATTCAGGATGCGGCAATGGCCGGGGTCAGGGGGTTGCTCCCCGCGCCCACTCTAAGGCTGCCGCAAGCTGCTAAGCATCCCCGGTCGAAAGCTTCGGCAAGTAGGCTTGGGGGACCCCGCACGGGAAAAGCTTCGCAAAGTACCGTTGATTCACGGGGGCACTTTATCTTTATTCAGGATCTGAATAGTCGATCTAGGCCGGTTTTATTCATACTAAGAATTTTTGGAAAAAAAACAGGTAAAATTTGATTTTGCATGTAAAAAATCTATAAAAATCTAACAAATAGCTAAAAATAGACCAACTGGTCTAAATTATGCCTTTTTATAGCAAAAATACGAAATACTAGCTAAGAAACAGCAAAAACACAAGTTTTTGACAACAAAAAAAATTGGCGGGAAAAATAAAATTCAAACGGACTCGGCGAGTCCGGACTCGACTCGGACCCGGTCATCACTACCGAGTCCGGACTCGGACTCTGTCAACTGATATTGGAACCCTACCGAGTCCGGACTCGGAATCGCTCGGACTCGGTGATAAATTCCGACCCCTAGTAATTATGCGAAATTATGACACAAAGTCAACCCTCTATAACGCCTTAGGACTGAGACCAGAGGCGCACGGTATGGAGGATTAGTTTTTAAAAAATCTAAATCAATTTTGAATAGGCTCCTAAAATGTTCTGACCAAAATTTGAATTTTTTACATTTTTGACAAATTTTGGGCAATTTTTAGCGAATTTTTTAGTATTTTGGAAAAACTTTTCAAAATTAACAATTTTCAAAGTTAGCAGGACGATCAATATTGCGCGTTCCTTGAACACTTTTAATGTGTTAAAATTATACGAGTAAACAGCGATGTTTTGGTGGGATAAGCTGGTTAGAACCGCGCCCGGAATGGTAACTAGTTACCAAGGAGATTGATGATCCTGCGTTCGCCAAAGTACAAATTGAGGACTTTCGGACGATGAGAAAGGAAGCGAACTAGGATGGGGTTGAAAAAAGTGTAGCAAATTTGGCGAAGACACGATAAAAGAGATAGTGAAGAAAAAGATAAAGAGGAAGTACTAACAACGAACGCACAGATTTATTTAACAATACTTGTGTATTTGTGAAAGAAATAAATATGCATCATGGAAATGGATGCTAAATTTTTGAAATATCCGAAATTTTATGTGTCAAAACAAATGTTGAAATATTCTCAGTCCGGCCGAAAGTCCGATTTCAGGAACAGGACCCCGCACTTTACCTGCTCCACAAAGAGTAAAAAATCAAGGTGAAATTTTTATTCCGTCTTGATGTACTGCCTCTTCCCTATTAGAAAGATATTTTTCACCATTTCATAGCTTCGCGCCATTTTTTCAAAACGCCAACATTATAGTCAAAATCTCAGCCTTTGCTCTGAAGAGAGAAAAGGCAGGCAGTGGGAAATAACCGGGCAGACATATAACTTCTCTGCGCTCTGCCTGTCCCTGCAGTCTTTTCTGTGCGCCGCACAATAGCACCAAAGCGACCCACAACCAACACAAAGCGCTATCCTCAGCCAACGTCTTCGGTTTAATTACCCGACTTCCAAAGTAACCAAACCCTTTTCGATTTTATAGAACAGAATGCCAATTCGGCGGCAATTCGTTTATGCTTAAACTCGAATTCGAAATTGAAATCAGTGAAGAAATATCTTTCTAATAGGGAAGAGGCAGTATAATGGTAAAAATGGTCAGCAAAGCCAAGAAGTATTTATAGGTAAAACATATGTTCGGCGAATACACTTTGAAATTAGCGAATAAAAGTATATGAAGGAATAAAAACAACCGCCGCCCAGATTTATTTGACGCGGAGAATGTAACAAATAAACAAACAAATACAACAGGAAACAATTGCGATATAGTAAAGAAGTCTACTCATAAGTATATAAATAGTTTGCGTATGGATAATTTTGTATAAAATGAAAAATTTTAAACTTTTTAGTGATTGAATTTTATGTTTACATAAGTTTTTGAAATAATATCAATTAAATCAGCTGTAGGTAATATTGATCGTTCAGTTATTATTGAAAATTCGACGCAATTATATGAACTCAAAAGTAGATTATAGGAATAAAAAACTAGCAATGCAGTAAATTCGGCGAGTCCGGACTCGACTCGGACCCGGTCATCACTACCGAGTCCGAATCCGAGTCCGGACTCGGACTCTGTCAACTGATATTGGAACCAGAGTTGCACGCAATTGCGGATTGCGGTATTGCGGCAATTTTGGCGTTGCGGATTGCGGATTGGGCCGTTTTTGCCGCAATCCGCAATCTTTAAGCACCCCTAAGAATGGCCTCGGCCGCGCCCTATCGGGCGCGGCCGAAAAAACGGAACTCATACTAAGACGCCATGCAAACGCTTTCGCGTCACGCACCCGGTTAGGGCACTTCCAGTGGGTAGATGGGGCTGAAATTTTACAGGGAAGTAGGGCATCGAAAAATATTTTGTGGGTTTTTTTTACCCCGATCCGCTTGGTGGATCGTGATTTTGCATATATGCAAATTTTGCCAGGGTGACATGACATGGGGTTATGTCATGTAAGGTGACATGGAGTCACGTGACCCCCTGTCACGTGACCCCTGTCACGTGACCCCCTGTCACGTGCGCCCCGTGGTCGTGTAAGGGCATGCCCCGCCATGTGGGTGTTTTTTGCCCGTGTCTGCGGCGGGCCTGTAAGCTGAAGGTGGGAAAAACCCCCTGTCTGCAAAACGTGGGCCCGGTCGCGGATTCCCCGCCACGCGGCGGGGGGCTTTCGGCGGAGCTGTAATACAAAAAGTATGCAGAGAAATTTTCCCTGAAATGCAAAAGGGGCCAAAAATTCCCCCCGGATTGCGGGGGAATTTTTCTTCGGATTGCGAATACAAAAATTTAAAAAAAATTTTTGGGCGCAAATGCGAATTGCAAAAATTCCCGGATTGCGGCAATTTTTCCGAGTCGGCCGGAAATTGCCGGGAATCCGCCCCTACTCAATTTTTTTCGGATCGGAAAATGCTTTTTGGTGCAACTTTTGGATTGAAACTCTAGAGCCGGACTTTTGACATCGGCAATAATATTACGTTACTTGAAACTAATGGAGTGTGGAGCTGTCCGTTAGTAGTAGAGACTAACGAATTGCGGAGCACGTTTTCTTAACAAAAAATAACATTTTTGAAACATATAACAGAGGGTACACATAATGAAGTTAAAGAAACTGTATCTTTAACAGATCTGGCCTTAAATTATTACCATCAGCAAAACCTGACAATCTTATGCCGTTTAACGAAATTGCAGAAGAACTGCGCTTAAAACTGGAATACGACGTAAATGAATGTCCTGAGACGGAAGAAGGGTGGGGAATTAAATCCAGACGCAAAGTAACACGGATTAGTAACAAGCAAAAAAGCTTCCTCTTGCGACTTTTCCAGGAAGGTCAAGCAAGCAAAGAGAAGAAAGTTGACGGAAAAAAAGTAGAAAACCGAATGAAGACAGAACGCAATAAAGACGGAAAATTTACCTTTGATGTGCATGAGTATTTGTCGGCATCACACTGCAAATTTAGCATATTTTTGGCTATAACTTGAACGTAAATGCAAAATACATATATGGTGCATATGTAAAAGTTGGAGAACTTTCTCTTGCGGTCATTTTAAGGTATAACTTGGTAGGAGTTGCTTTGGCTGTAAAAAAGTTACGGCTCACCAAAAATCAAGAGGTCGTATTCTCGACCCACCGACTTCCGATACCTGTATACCGTACACAGCAACACTAGTAGTTACTATTTGCGCAAAAAATGGACAACCATTTTTTCGCTGGGAGACTCGGTTGTTTCAGCCTTACAGATATGGTCTCTTAAAAAACAAAAATACTATACAATGTGTGTTGAAAAAGCAACAATTTGCCACTACTATACCCCCCAAAAATTTTTTTTTCGAATTTTTCTAGAAATCACCTAATTTGGGGTAATTTGATGCGCTGAGTCCGAAAAAATTGTTAGTTTTTTTGATGTGAGGCGATTTTAGCCCACTTTTCGTGTCGGGACCGCAATTTTGGAAATTTTTATTTTCGCTCAAAAATCGTATATAAATAAATATAAAATAAATAATAAAAATTCCCGAAAATTTCGAAAAAAAATTTTTTTTGGGGGGGGGGGGTATAGTAGTGGCCAATTGTTGCTTTTTCAACACACATTGTATACTGCAGGAGCGTCAATAATTGTTTAAAATTATTGTTATTAAAATTTTTATTATTATTTATTTAAAATTAAATAACATTAACAGAAACTGTAGTTTTGGTAACCAAATACATTCAACAATTGTTTTGTAATTATTTATACTCAAACGAATGTTCTATTGAAATATTTGCCGTACTTTAAGGATAACTGAAATGTAGGCTGAAAAGATAGCCATTAAAAGACATCTTTACGCAATTCTACAAAGGAATCAATGAGAGTACAAAGTTTTTAGCATAGTTAAAAATGGCCCCAAGCTTATTTTATATAAATAATTAATAAATAATAACAATTAAGAACAATATAATAAATTTATAAAATTAAAGTTCAAATCATAACAAACAAAATCTTTATTCTTGACAAATAACAAAAATTGACAAATTAACATGCAGGTACCAAGCAATTTACGACTCCATAGCCGATTCCTTGCTCTCCACTTCGGAGCTGTCCATCGGCTCGCCGTCGTTCTTCACTTTCTTCTGAGGAACATCCGTTTCATCGCCCTTTTCCGATGGCTGCGAAATGTACGAATCCGGGTACCTGTAATTGCGATATTTTTATGAATCAAAATGTTACGGCATACAGAAGTCTAATGATTTCGTGGAATATATTAAAACTTTAATGAGCGCTAAGCACATTTCCACTGATGTCTACTTATCAATATTTTGCTTTTTTGCTTTATGCTACGACGTTACAAATTTTTGGCTCCCTAACTTGGCGTAATGTTTTATGAATTTACACAACGCAGCTTTACTAAGCTCACATTTATACAATTATTTAGTATTTTTATTTACCTTCTAAAGCAGATTTTTCACTTTTACTTATCTATAATTGACATTTTTTCTACGAAGTTAAAGGGATGTTATAAACTTCTTTAGCAAACAAATTTCCTTAGAAAAATTGATTTCCTAAATTGGGGGTTAATATTTTACGAATTATTCACGTTTTAATGTAATATAACAGAGCGATCTCGTTTATTGTTTTTTGGAAAAATGCATGCCTCTCTTAAAATAGGTTTATTTCAAAAATCGCTATAGAGCGAAATAAATTTCTATTATTTTTTAAGTCACTTTCTCAAATGGATACATAAGAAATCGATTAAGACCACGCTTCTTTTATATTGAAATTCGCGAACTAATTATTTGCTCCCGCTTTCTTTCAAAAATTGCAGCGCGTGGCATATGAATTTACGATCCAACCTACGAAAGATTTTGGAAAATATTCAAGTGGATTAATTTTATGCAAATTTTGTGATGTGCTCGGTAGCAATCAAAAAACACATTGCTGCAGAGCTCAAAAATAAGCTTTACTCACATTTATATAACTAATTTATATTGTAAAATAAAAGTATTCAATTCGCTATGAAAGAGAAATGTATGAGAGTATCGACCTACGAAGCACGAAGGGCTGGCCTTTTCGATAAACAAATATTGTGACATTACTTGAAAATTTAATTATCTAAATTACAGTCTTGACTAGCTTTGCTACGCTTATAGCTATAGCGTATGGTCACAACATAGTCACAGTATACAACTATTGTGCCTAACAAAATAAAATTGACTAATTTTATTTAAAAAACAAACCTTGATCGGATTTGCAGCCAAATTCACGTGGTTCAGCATCGGGCAGTTTTGGACGAGCACTTCCAGGCCGCTTTCGAGATGATTGTCCGCCAGATTGATGGTCGTCAAGAGCGGTAGCTTTGGCAGACCTTCGAGCGATTTGAGTCCCACATTGGCCAGCGACAGAGTTGCGCTAAAATATTTCACTGAGAACCACAGGAGTTATATTTAAAAACATACAGTCCAGAGAATTCATCAGTCAAGCCGACGATCTTGTCGGATTTGCACTCGTCCAGCAGGAGTTCCTTGACGTCAGCCGGCTTCGCTCCTTTGATTTCTTTCACAATGCGAGCTTCCATTTCTTTCGATCGTTGCAGTCTTGAGCAAAAGTTGAATTTCTGTAATGAAAAAATATAAAATATGATTTGTAAAATGAAAACAACGAAAACGATAACACAACAATATAACGGGAATACGGGCGAACTTAGTGGACGTTATGCTGTAGTAGTTTCTTTCATCATACAAATCCTCGTGATCAAAACATTCGAATTGGCTCTGCTTTTGTTTGGAAGAGAGTAATTTAGAGAGCTTAAATTGAAATTTACATTTGTATAGGTCTTAAATTTTTTTAAGTAATTCGCATTCGTATTCCTTTGCTCACAAATAAACAGCTCTGTAAAATATGAAATAAAACTCATTTAGTCAACGAATTGTGAAGAAGGAAATAAAAATAATGGCGCTGCAGGAAAATGCGCTAGAATTATTGGGTGAAAACCGGACAAAGACTTTTGCGTGATTTAAAACACGAGTGGGCTTATTTTGCTGCAAGAAATGAATCAACGCTTGCAAAATGGTGGAAAACTGGAGAATGAAATGGCTTTCGAAATTTTGCTGCCTTTAGTGAATGGAGTTCGGCTGAACGTATTTGCGCCGATTTTAATGGCGGTTGTGCTGGGCTCTGTTTTTGTGTTTTGATCATCTCGGTAGATTACCATAAGGGCGGAAAATTGTGCGTATGGCTAATTGCTCGTAGAAAAAAGAGTATTGCTCACATTCAAAATGAGAGTAATAGAATATGGAATAACGAAAGATTTGGAAAATTATATAATCTGATCGAATTTTTAATCCTTGTGCTAACTAAACTATACATTAGTGTTAGACGAGAGTTATGCGCAGCGGCTTCGCCGCTAAAAAAAAATTAATTCAATAATTTTAATTAGAAACGAGTTTACATTAATGTGTAAGGTTCTTATTGTCATAATGTGCATTCAAATTGCCACACTGAATGTCTCTAAAACTTACTTATGTCAGCTATAAGAGTGCCGAAGAGAGCCGCAATTGCTATCGTCATAAGAAGCTGGCTAGCGATAGAATAGTCAAATAGGTGCTTAATAATTCCGCGAAATCCCATAATTGGATATGGAAGGTAGAACTCTGGTTCTGCGAGGTTCACGAGGAGTTCAAACAAAAATGCATTTGTCGCATTCCATAGGATGAAACTGAAATTTATCCAAGGTTTGTCCTGAAATGAACTTTCTGAACTTTATATCCTCCTCTAATGAAACTACAAACTACATTTCGTGGTTATTACCTCTATAGTGAATGGGTAAAAGGGTAGACCCGTGGGGATTTAAATTTGGTTTACGGACCAAACAACATTTTTAGGGCAAAAACAAATGTATAATAGAAAATTTAGTTCCGAAATATTTTACCTATCTGTTTTTTGTTACCTAATATTCTATGTATTTTTATTCATAAAAATTCATGACATTTGCGGAAAGGGGACGGACTGAAGTCCATCACTCAGCCCAAGCTTAAGATACTAGTAGAGGCTTTTTAAATGTATTACGCGGAAATGTCAGGTGTACAAATATCAAGCCGTCCTACGTATAAAGTACCGTAATACCTGTAATTACTCCCCCGGGGGAGTAATTTTTCAACTACCCCCCGAGGGGGGGAGTAAATATAGGGGAGGGGAGTAATTTTAGGGAGGGGAGTAATTTTTCAAACCTCGCCGTGCCGAAGGCACGGCGAGGTTTGAAAAATTTTCGCGGCCCGCCTAAGGCGGGCCGCGAAAATTTTTGGCGTTTTTGTCAAAATTGTTGGGATTTTTGGCCATTTTTCTCCAAATTTTTGTAAATTATGTTTCCGAAAAATTTACAGAACACATTTTCCAGAAAAATCGTTTTTCTGAAAAATCTGTCGAAAAAAATCAATAGGGTCCCCCTATGGTTTTTTATGCAAAAAATTGGTTTTTTAGATATCTTTAAAAAATAGTTAAAAATAGACTATATTTTGTCTAAATTTTGTCTATTTATATTAGGCATACGAAATACTAGCAAAAAAGAGCAAAAATTGGGAAAAACCGCATTTTTTGGGGGGGAGTAATTTTAGGGGGGAGCAATTACAGGTATTACGGTATTTCAATATAATCCGATTTTCGACGGGGTTTTGATTTAAAAGGACAAGGAAGAAGAATCCGAAACCAATCGCTGAGCACAGCTCTGCTTAACATGACATATCTAACTGAGAGACGTCTTCAGAGGAGTGAAAAAGGGGAGTGAAAAAACACAGATCTATTTAGATCGATAATCTAAAAATTTTTACTAAGATCATTCTAGAATGTTTCATCGACATTATTCAGAGCATTCTACGCATTGTGGAAGTTCTGGAACGTTATATATTGTAGAAAACAATCCTAAATCTGATACGGAGCATTCAATTTGCTCACAATGGATTCAGCAATTTACATTTCAAAATTCCCTACGGCCTCTAAAAGTTCACTGGTTGGGTTTTTCGACAAACTTTCGTTTATATACCGTATTTTCTCTAATTAAGCCGCCCCTATAATTGAGACCCCTAGAGAAAGAGAAATAGTGTGTAAAAGTAAGAGGTTAGAAAAAATTTTAACCGAATTTGGGGATTGAAATAATTAACCCTTCATTGCCCGACCGTGGGATTTTGCTGATTTCTGGTATACAGGGCTCATTTGGTCACCTTATAACGGGAAAAATATTATTTTTTCGAAATTCGGACAAAAAGTGCGATTTTCTAAGAGAAAATCTCTAGAGAAAATACGGTATGTTACCATTTATAAAGCTTCATTGAGGTCGGCGAATGCTTCAGGCACACCCACAAAAGTGTAGCGTAAGACACTGTTAATAGTGCAAATATGAAATTTTCAGTTAATGTTATGGCGAGAATTAACCAATCCGGCGCATAAACGACTTCACGAAATGTCAGATTCAGGGACATAAAACCGTAGTGTGCACAAAAATATATACCTGAAATTAAAAGTAAGTACTGCGCTATTCAAAATCGACCATATACCGTAAACTCTCGAATTTATCCCCCGGGGGTATAATCATTCAATCGACCTCTAGAGGGGGCAAAATTAGAAGGGGTAAAAATAGAGGAGGGTTGAATTAGAGAGTTTACGATATGTCCAATCTGAGAAGTTAAGCCGCGCTTAATTTTTTCAATAGTCGTATACAGTCAAACCTCGATTTAATAACACATCGATGTTGACATGGCATAAAGAATGCATTTAAAAAGTTGGTGTCGCGAATGTCGTTATGGGCAGCCCTTTACTTAGAGGGTTCTCGCAGGGTTCTCCGGTCTAATGCTTTGCTTTAAAACACCTGCTTTTAGTAATCGTCATTACGTTAAGAGAAACCTCTTCATTTATTACGCATATAAAACTCCGTTATTCAATTTTTGTATTGGCCAATTTCGGCATAAAAAATGCATGGCATAAAACTTTCTTTCTTCGCAAGCTTTTTCATAAGCACATTTTAACATTCCCTTCCCTGTGCATATTTACAATGAAACTTACATCATACAAGACAGAGTTTGCTCCGAGGCAAATTGCTCGCGCTCATTGTCTTTAGTACATAAGCAGGTGGCTTGAATTTCTAAGACAGGACCGTAAGAGCGACATCTGTCTTCTTGTTTTTCTCAACTCTTTTTATGTTATGTTAAAAAGGTGACAAAATTGAAGCAATAACGGTATTGAGTATGTGTACCCAAGCCATATTTTTACGAGAGTGAAGCGCCGCGGCCCTCGCCGCGGATAGGGGCTATATACCGTAAATCCTCTAATAAGTCGCCGGGGGACTTATTGTTTCGTAAAAGGTCTAGGGGGGACTTATTTGAGGGGGAAGTTACATTTTCGTGGCCGAAAAATTTATGGGACTTTTTGCCAAAATTTTTAGATTTTTGACTTGTAACTTTCTTAGCTGCGCGATTTTATCGCTGGTTAATGGCTCGTTTTGTTTGTCTCGTTGAGAGCTGTCGATTGAGCTATCATTCGGCCATAAAGTCGCGCAGCTAAGAAAGTCACAGAATGCAAAGTACAAAATATCGCTTAAAAGAAGTTCATAGAAGCTTCTGGAACATCATAGAAGGTTCCAAGGAAAAATCTGACTCCGAAATGCAACTCAGCGGTGTCGATTACTATAGATGGGTTCCGTTAGCATGACACGAAATGCCTAGGAAAGGGTCGAACCCGCAGGTGAACGAACAAACGGAGAACAGCGACTTAGGTAGAGTGGTTGGATCGGTTCATTACAATTGATCTACCAGGTGGGGACATAAGTTCGCGGACTGATATTTGTGCGTTTAAATTCGCGCCATTTCTGTTTAGCCGGTCAAAAATACAGTCGACTCTCTGTTTAACGGTGCTTACATTAACGGCGATTTTCTGGACCGATGGCCCCAAAATGTATTGAAGTGGCTCTCTGATTAACGGCGGTCGTAAATTTTTCTCCGGCGGGCGCTAATGTCGGCCAGCTGAGACCTTTTTTCAAAAATTTTTCGCATACACTTCACAAAACTTAAGTTTTGTTTGCCCTAAACTCAATTTTAGTGCACATTCTGGACATTTTAGCCACAATGAAGCTAAAAATTTGATTTTGCACCAAAAAATCTGAACTTTTGCAAAATATGGAATTTTTCAGCGATTAATAAGACTCTGTTCGAATGACAGAGATCACATGTTACAGAGGTCATAATCAAACAGAGTGCAAAAATCCTTACCCTCTTTGTCCCGATGTAGAAAGAGCATGCCTTTCTAGGTAAAAATAAATAACGTCACCCGAGGATCAATTTTTAAATCAGAAAAGCCATTCATTTTTTCAGCATCTGAATTTCACGTTAATTTAGGCTACAGGTACGGCGAATGCCCTATTAAAGCCAGGCCTGCATTTGACTCAACTAATGCCTCTCCAACCCTCATTGAATTTGTCAACAAAAAGTTGAACACGCTTTTTATGCGGTAGCATAGAGATCTGAGTCATACACACTGCTTTCATTCAGGCTTGGAGAGGGTACGTGAGTCGTATTTTTAAATAAATTTTTTTTGGAAACTGCATAAAAAATGACTTCGTGTATCATAAGTTATAGCCCCGAAGTGCAAATGTCCCGAGGTGCAAAAGTTCATGTCTGTTCTCGAGAGGCATCCGTTAAGTCAAACGCAGGCTCTTTCTATTGTCCGGTTGAGACATCAACATCAGATTTGACATTTTACGATGAAAAATCTAAGTTTTTAGAAAAAAAACAAAAATTCACGAAAATCTAACCTTTATTTTAGGGTCATCTTGAGCTTAAGATTAAGCTTAAGATCAAACTTAAGATCAAGTTACAACCTTATGTTAGGGTTGCTTGGGAGCTTAAGCCTAACTATAAGTCTTGCTTAAGCCTAAGCCTAAAGTATGCCCTTTTAAGGGTTGTTTAGCCTAAAACCTAGGTGCGCAGGTTTTTGCAGAGAAAATAATACTTTTTGGAAAGGAAAAAGAAGTATTTGAAAATTTGTATTGAAAAAGAGTATTTTTTGCTTTTTTGTGTTCTGCACGAAAATATTTTCCACAAAAAAGAATATGTTTTTGTTTTCTAATTTATTTTTCTAGTTTTCTAACATTTAAACGTTACTAAAAACTAACGATTTTATTTTGCGAAAACATTTTAAAATGTGTAAAAGCTAGATGAAAATATCATCGATTGCAAATTCGAATTGTCTCGCGCCGGTCACTTGTCTTGCGTCCTTGTCTCTCACTCAGTCTATGAGAAGAAAGAGAAGCAAATAGTATAATGCAGACTATTAGTCTCTGGCTGGCCTCATGTGAGTTTGTATGACTGTCTGCTGCGCCGGCAGTGTCTCTGTGTCTGCTGCGCCCGTTGTGGCGAGGCCCAGGTCAACACAAAGGGAAGGAGAAGTCCATATATGGAAAAGTATGGGCGAGCGAGAGCAGTGAAAACATTGCTTGCGGCTCATCCTCGCCACCAATCGATATCTCTTTTACTCAAAGGGCGGACCGCATTTTTACACAAGCTTTCGAAGTGTATTACTTTTTATTTGAGAATTTTTTTAATTTTAAAATTTGAAATAAATAATAGATATTCAGGTGACCGAGCCAGCACCTCCTTTACCTGTTTAAAAAAATAACAGTGGCATCACTCGAACCCTACTACGAGGAATTCAATGGAAACGTAAGTTTTTTTTCAGTTATCCAGTAATAAATATGAAGTTGTCCGGGCCGAATTCCAGCCAAAAATCAAATTCCTACAGATGTTTGATCTGCTATGCCAAATCACTATTTCAGGACCTGCTCTATTAAAATTTGAAGCTAAAATTAAAATAGTGCACGGATTTTGCGAGATTTGGCCCTTCAAAGTTGGCATATTTGACGTTTTTCTATGTAAAATATGCCAACTTTGAAGGGCCAAATCTCGCAAAATCCGTGCAAGATTTTAATTTCCGATATATGGTTTGGTAGAGCAAGACTTGAAATTGCCTTGGGCAAACGTTATCAAAAATCTGTAGAAAATTTCTTAAGATTTGAAATTTTTAAGATTTTTTGCCCAAAAATGCCCATTTTCTGGCATTTTCGAGAATTTGTGAGTTTATTGTCGATAAAATATCGGAATGTTTGGTGGTATACCGTTGTCGGGTGCTGAGATCTGCTATTTTTGCACTGTTATTTTTGTGCAGTGAATTTGGCAAAGAATTTATAGCATGCTATAAATTCTTTGCCAAATTCACTGCACAAAATGATGCATGTGACCTTATTTATCTTCCATTCTTGAGGCTGATTTTTAAAAGGCTAATCCAAGACAATTACCTCTGCACTAAAAATACGGCAACAAACTGTTGCATCCATGACTTGCTATTGGTCTCTTTATTTTCTTATAAAAAGTGAATTCCAGAGTGCTTTCCCCCCAAACTTTGGTCTTTGGGTTCCGTAAAAAAACCTCAAATTCGTGTTCCCCGCATCAAAATTACCCTAGAAATGTACTTTGCAGAGAAATTTCGAACCCGGCCAAAAATTCGAAAAAATCTAGGATATACCCTCCTTTGGTGTCTAATTTCTATAGGAATTGGCAATGGCAACTCGTAATTGGCAAAAGCTACTCGTAACTTTCTAATTTTTTATTTTGCTCCCTAAATATATTTTTATGAACATATTTCAGGTTTTTACAAAAAATTAAACACATAAAATCAAAAATCTAAACATAAAAAATAAATTGACGCCAAAAGGAATAGAACAAAACACGCCTGGTTCCCAACCAAAACCGCTAGCCACTCGGCCATACCAGCTTTTGTTGATATAGTAGCGAAACTAACTTATATAGCACTCAGAAAACTTTGGAGACCATGGCCGCATAGCAAGAACTGATATTTGTGTCGTCGAGTTGCTTTTTGATAATCTCTATTTCAGCCCTCTCTCGACCGAAACGCTGACTGACGTTTTCTGTTTCCTTACTCGCAAAGAGTTATGCCAGCTCATATATCCAGTAAGCCGGCAGGTCTACAAAATCGCTACTTCAAGCCATTTGGTCCCAGTGATTCATTTAATTCCCTTAATGTCCATTTCGAGCGATCGAATCGATAAAGCGAACAGTAATTCCGGCTATAACTGTTTTATTAGCACATTATCTATGGAAGAATTCCTTTCTACAATGCCGAATCCGGGAAAATTTGTTCGCTTCCAGGAAATAGAGATCCAAGGTTTTCTACCGCAGCCCCTTCTAGAATTTCTAAGAAATGCGTCGGAGTCATTCACTTCTTGCGAATTAATATTATTTATCCAGTCCTGCGATTGGATTGCCGGAGTGGAAAAGCTGGACCAGATAAAATATTTGCTGCGTTATGTATTTCACAGTCCGTTTTCTGTGGTTCTTGGTCCTTGCCATGAGTCATGGCAAGCACATGGCATGGCCCATGACATGTCAAACATACCTCTGTTGCATGAAGCCGTTATCCCAAAATGCAGCCGGCTGAAGATATGGTTCGAGGAATCCGACATCTGCACAGCAGAAACTAATAATGCACTCTGGGATTGGCTCATGGGAAAGCCGAATCCTCAAACTGACCTTCATTACAATGGAAAGAAACATCTGGTGTTGAGAGATTATCCGGCGAAATCCGCTCTGGATCTGATAGAACAAATTAAGGACGTATGTTTTTTGGAAAAATTATGAATGATCAAAATGTTTATCTGATGACACTTTTAACTTATAATTTATGTGAACAAAGAAATTTGATTCGCCGAAAAAGTTAAAGGGTAGATTTGATTTCGTGATTTGAGTATTTTTAATATTTGGCTAGAAAATTCAAATTTGCGAAAAACTTGACTAAAGTTTGAAATTTTGCAGAAATTATAATTAAAAACTCCAAGTATTGTTCAGTTTTTTTATTTTCAGACATTCCAAAACACCACAGTTATCCCGATCCCGGACATTGTGATCACTTTTTACGACGCTGTATATATATCTTCGTTGGAGAGAAGAAGAGAGAGGCTTTATTCGGACCAATTAGACGAAAAACATTTATTTTCCATGGATAAGCCTTTAACTACTCAGCGACTGTCTTTGTTGCGTTACGTTATATGGAAAGAAGGGTCAGCTTATGCTTATCGCTTGTGGTGGCGACAAGTTCTCAATGAAACAGAAGATTCAGCCAATTATTCTATGTTAAGCGGCGAAGGCTCTTTCGACCTTGAATTTAAATATGCATATAGGCTGTATCATAATTTTCATTAATACTGATGTATATTCAATAAAATTCACAGCATTATATAAGTACAAGCAAATAACTCGTAAATATACCTAAAATTCAAGCCAAAAATTAGTTAAGATTAAACCCCTAAAAACAGGTTTTGCGACAAAAATAAAAAATTTTGAATTTTTCGAACCATAGGGGTATCATGGTTTTTCGGAATTTCCGGCCCCCTTTTTCCGGGAGAACAGGGCATATTTGAATTATATGCTAGATTTTTCTTTAGCTCGGGCCTAAGCCGAACAAAATGGCATAAAAAATCAGTAGGAAAAAAAGCAGTTCTAGCACTTCCCTTGTAAAATTAAAGCTTAAAGTTACCGTATTCCCTCTATTTGCTACCCCCTGAAATTATTCGATCTCGGAATAAGAATGTAGAATACTAGCTATCGCTAGCGCTTCAAAAACATATCAGCTTAACTTCGTAGTCTAAAAGTGACTTATCACTGATTAGTCCCTTTTAGGCTACGGAAGTAAAGCTGATACGTTTTTAAACGATTAGTAATCAGCAGGAAATATAGCTTATAAGACTAAAATATCTGTTTAAGTCTAAATGTGGTTCACGTTCAAATCCAAAATGTTATAAACATTCAAAGCTCAAATGTGATCCACATTCAAAGCTCAAATGTGATCCACATTCAAAGCTCAAATGTGATCCACATTCAAAGCTCAAATGTGATCCACATTCAAAGCTCAAATGTGATCCACATTCAAAGCTCAAATGTGGTTCACATTCATCGCTATCAGGTAGCTCAAAAAATGCACTGAAAATTGCCAATATATAAATTTTTATTTTCACAAAAAAATTTTTTCATAAAAATTCATTTTTTGCTCTTTTAAAAAAAGCTGCTATGTTTTTAAACGATTAGTAATCAGCAGGAAATATAGCTTATAAGACTAAAATATCTGTTAAAGTCTAAATGTGGTTCACGTTCAAATCCAAAATGTTATAAACATTCAACGCTCAAATGTGATCCACATTCAAAGCTCAAATGTGGTTCACATTCAAAGCTCAAATGTGATCCACATTCAAAGCTCAAATGTGATCCACATTCAAAGCTCAAATGTGGTTCTCATTCAAAGCTCAAATGTGGTTCACATTCATCGCTATCAGGTAGCTCAAAAAATGCACTGAAAATTGCCAATATGTAAATTTTTATTTTCACAAAAAAATTTTTTTCATAAAAATGCATTTTTTGCTCTTTTAAAAAAAGCTGCTATGTTTTTAAACGATTAGTAATCAGCAGGAAATATAGCTTATAAGACTAAAATATCTGTTAAAGTCTAAATGTGGTTCACGTTCAAATCCAAAATGTTATAAACATTCAAAGCTCAAATGTGGTTCACATTCAAAGCTCAAATGTGGTTCACATTCAAAGCTCAAATGTGGTTCACATTCAACGCTCAAATGTGATCCACATTCAAAGCTCAAATGTGGTTCACATTCAACGCTCAAATGTGATCCACATTCAAAGCTCAAATGTGATCCTAATCATTGTAATTACTAAAAATTGTAATTACCAAAAAGCCCAGAGCAATGTGACTTTTTGACTATTTTTGGCAAAAACGAGTGTTTTTACAGAATGCCAAACATACGCCAAAATTTAAAATTTCGTCCAAAATCTGATTACAGATTCGGAATCAGCACATCCGAAAACCCCCATGTGCAAAATATCGCTATCAGGTAGCTCAAAAAATGCACTGAAAATTGCCAATATGTAAATTTTTATTTTCACAAAAAAATTTTTTTCATAAAAATGCATTTTTTGCTCTTTTAAAAAAAGCTGCTACGGTGTGTTTAGTGTCAGAAAAATTGCCCAAGTGTCTAGTTTATTGTGTGAAAAAATCAGCCGAACATGATTGGAAAAATGTATCAATGATCGGAAAACAAGTACGTGAAAAAAAATTGCGCCACCCTGTAGTATTCTACTGGCGATGGTTAGTAGCCATGGTACTTTTAGTGAGTTGAAAGTTTAGCGTACAGTAATTACAATGAAATTAAAATGAAAACAAAGAAGTGAAATAAATCATCAGAAAGAAGAATGTCACGTCAAGAATATGATCAAATGTACGGCAAATGTGTCAACATATAACTTTTTACGCCACTTCTTAATGCTTTACAGACTTGTTGACGTTCTCGCAGAACGTATTAGTTGGGCTTTTTGGTTACCGCCCAATTGGGGGAGGATAACTGGGGGAGAACCAACGTGGAGGAAACGTTTGCCCATCCTCCCCAATTGGTTCTCCCCCAATTGGTTTTTTTACAAAACCGTTGTTTTTACCCCAAAAATGGGTTTTTTACTCTAAAAAGGCATTTTTTACCCTAAAAATACGTTTTACCCTAAAAATACACCTGGGTCTAATAAGATTTCTAGTGAAATCAGCTAAACCAACCTTTATAAGGCGCCAAACAAGCCTTAGGCTTGCGGCTCGAACAACCTGGGGTCAAAGCTAACTTAGGTTTAGGCTTAAGCTCCTGAACAACCCTTATAAGGTGAAAAGAACGAAAACATCGAATGCGGAGCAAAAAACGCATTTTTTGGGTAAAAACAACGGTTTTATAAAAAAAAGCCAATTGGGGGTAAATGTTTCCCACCCAGTTATCCCCCCAGTTGGGTTCCCCCCAATTGGGGTGATGTCGGATTTTTGTCGAGTCATCCTTACAAGGAACACTCACTTGAAGTTGCACTGATCCCGGAAAACGTGATGGCTAGGCATTTACCCCCGACTTGTGGGCATTCGAACGGTACCAGTCTTTTTTCCCGATTCACCTTGAAAAAAAGTTGACACTATCGTATTCGTTCAGCCGTTTGTTCAATATTTTGATCCTTGGAAGATAATTTTCTGGCTGGAAAGCGGAACTGAAAGCGCTGCTCAACAACTGGCTCTACATATTCACCATTGATGTATTCATTGTTCTTCTTTACGGTAAATTCGAGAACGCAGCTCAACCGTATTGGTGGCTAATTTTCTTCCTTTGCACTTGGCAGTTAATTCAACTTGGTCAAGATGATGACGCCATCTATCAAACTGAATTCAGAGTCGTTCATTCCATATCCTGCTAAAGTATAATTCTTTGAATACTTAAAATTTGTGATCTGTTTTCTATAGTAAATTTGTCATTTTTATACTTGACACTAAACTGTTGCTTCCAATTTACTTGCTCGATATTGATACAATATCACGTCGGCTCCTTTTGCATGGTTTTGTTTCAAAAAGTGTGACAGGCCTGTTTTTGTCGTTAAAATCCCGAGATTTTTGGTACATACCCTAATTCGGGTACGGCGAGTCCGAATTTGACCTCAGATCATGGGTGGTCCCGCCACGAAAGTTGGGAAAATTGCGTTTTTGGTAAAAAATGGCCCAAAAATGACCATTTTTGACGCGTTACGCAAAAAATAACCGCAGATTCGGACTCAGCGCATCAAAATACCCCTAAAAACACATTTTGCTGACATTCCGAAAAAATTTCATTTTTTAGCCATTTTTCACCATAGGGGGTACCACATGGATTTTGAAAAAAATCGATTTTTTGAAAATGTGGAAAATTTTTTTGCAATGAGTGTTTTTAGGGGTAATTCGATGCGCTGATTCCGAATCTGCAATTATTTTTTTCATATCACGTCAAAAATGGCCATTTTCGGACGATTTTTTCGTCTCAAGTTCGAACTCCAGGTCCGTCAATCAATTTTTTTCTCGCGAAAATACCGAACTTTGTTAAAAATAACCACATATTCTTGTTTACCAGACCACAATTGATTAAAAAACGTGGAACTGTAAAATGAAATACCATCAATACTAATTTTCTTGCACCATTTTGTGATAATTTTCGCCCAAAAACGCCAAAAAACGCAATTTTCCCAACTTTCGTGGCGGGACCACCCACGATCTGAGGTCAAATTCGGATTCGCCGTATCGAAAAACAGTACACCCCAAAAAACCCCAGTCCATTTCCAACGTACTAATTCTCTTTTTCTCGAAAATACACGAAAATGGCCATTTTTGGGCAAAAAAAAACCGAAAAAATGTCGTATTGGGCGCAAATTTCCTCTTGTCCAAGATTTTTTATAAAAAAGTAAAATTTGAGGTGTTGCTCGATCGTACTGTACAAGTGAAATATTCATCCGTTCGATTATTATTTCTAAATCGGGTCTCAAAGTTGACTCATTTAACACTGAAAAACGCAAAGTGTACCAACTTTGAGGCCCAAAATATAAATAATAATCGAACGGATGAATATTTCACCCACGAGGTATGATAGAGGAACACTTCAACTTGCTTCCTGGCAAAAAAAATCTTTCATATGAGGAGATTTGATTTTTGGCTGAAATCGGCTGTCACACTTTTTGAAACAAGAGGAGCCGACGTGATATAATCGTATCGATGATATGTTCAGCGTTTTTTTATTGGCAGACTTTCTAAATTTAAAAATCAAAAACAAACATCCAAATTGTTCTTTACAATCCGTCGTTAAAAACGTTCTTGACACTAGAGATCGGCCAAACCGTTTTACCGATACCGATACCGATATATCGGTTTTTACCGATATTTTCAAATTTTACCCAAAATGAGTCAAATTTGTCAAAAAATTTGCATTTTCGCCCTTATTTTGTCATTTTTTCGGGTTTTAGTTCATTCTTTTGCACTTTTTGGTTATTTTTTCATGTTTTTGTTCATTTTTTAGAATTTAGTCGTGTTTTTGTTCATTTTTTCGCAATTTTGATCAATTTTTACTGTTTCTGTTGGGCCGGGGTTTCTAACCGGAAAATCGAGAATCCGGAAATTTGCCGATTTCACCTATATAGGGGTTTTTTGATGCGAGGAATCCGAATTTGAGGTCAGATTTTAGGTGGTCCCGCCACGAAAATTGGGAAAACCGCTATTTTCTTCAAAAAATGGCCATTTTTGGTCAAAAATGGCCCAAAAATGCCCATTTTTGGGCCCAAAACCAATTGCAGATTCGGGATCAGCGCATCAAAATATCCCTAAAAGCATGTTTTCCGAAAAATCCGAAAAAATTTGATTTTTTGACCATAGGGGGGGGAATTCGTAGAACGGTAAATTCGTAGCACGCCATATTCGTAAAACGGTAAATTCGAACTTGAGATGAAAAACTGCAAAAAAATTCACTTTTTGACGCGTTACGTTAAAACTAACTGCATATTCGGAATCAGCGCATCGAATTACCCCTAAAAACACTCATTGCAGAAGAATCACAAATCTGCAATTGGTGAAATGGTGAAAAATGAAAATTTTGGCCAAAATTTCACAAAATATTGACCAAAATATTAACCAAAAACAGCGCCGCAGGCGAAATTTTTGTAAAAAATATGGCTAGTTTGGTAAAAATTTCAATGAAAATTCTGACTATTATCCGATAATCCCGTAAAATTTTCGAACCGATACCGATATAAAAATATCGGTATCGGTCGCCTGTTTTACCGATACCGATACCGAGACCGATACCGATATATCGGTCGAACCGATATTTTCGAAAAATTGAAAAACCGATACCGATACCGATATAACCGATATTATCGGCGATATATCGGTATCGGCCGATCTCTACTTGACACTGTGTGGTATGGGCGAGTTCCATTTCTCATAGCTCCATCTTTTGGCCAGGCTTTCAAATTGTTTAGGCGCGAATTTTGAACATTATTTTTGATTTTAAAATCTTTAAGTGAAACTAAAGTTTTTCTTATTGCTATTATGTTCTTATAACATTCTTTACTGATTTATTTCATACTAATTTATTACAAACAATAAATATTAACAAAAACAAGCAAAAAAGACATTTTATAAGCAGTAATAACGATAAAACAAATTTGGAAAGCTTTTGATTCCATTGAAAAGAGCTATTCGAAAAACAGTGTTCAAAATTCGCGCCAAAAAATATGAAAGCCTGGCCAAAAGATGGAGCTATGAGAAATGGAACTCGCCCATATGTACGTCGCATGACAATGAGTTCTCGAGACATTTTATTTTATAAATGTTAAATTGGATGAAAACGGAATCAAACATAAATATCAAACTCGCCCTGGTTTCGAGCAAAAACTAATTGAAATTTTCCATTTCTTATGGTTCGATATTTCAGATCGGAATGTGTTTTCATAACTGATTTTCGCTTTGCTTGAAAACGGAGTGAGTTACTTTTCTATCTTCAGCCGAAGAATTCGAACATTTCTGATTGGTCTAGCCTATTTTTATTTATGAAATGTTTTTTGATAAAATAATACCAAAGTATCACAAAAAATGTTAAGCATTAAACATGTCACAAAGATTATTTACCTGCACTAAATAGATGACAACTTTTGAGAGGTCATAATTTCTGACGTAAATCTCGGATGTGCAAGGCGCTCCGGTTATAAAGAAATCGAGAGATTCTTCGTCACAATCCGAATCGCTATTACCAGCAATTGCAAATTCGTCACAGCGCACATTATCCCTTATCCAAGCAAAGAATTCTGAGAGCCGTCATCGAATCCAAAGTTCAGTTGTTTGCACTCCAATCGATCTCGATCTGGATTCATTGCTTTGGGCAACGAGCTGAAGACGTCTTTTAGAAAATACAACGACTGAGAGCGAATATAGACGAATGGATCCGTGAGGAGACTGATGAAATGTTCAAATACTGGCCAAGTCTCATCGTTGAGTTCGACATATGCATTGAATACAATCTTGGCGATGCCTTGACAATGATTTGGATCTAAATTTTGAAAGGTTGCTTTAATTAAGAAATCCTATACTTAGTATTTCAAACATTGCTTGTTAAAAAAATTAATACTTCGATAAACATTGGTCCGAAGCGCATAAATTACACGATCATTTTCAGTGTTTTCCTTCCCAACAACATTCCCAATTACGGGCATAACTTCAATTTTCTTTCGAAATACTCTTTTGATGCTCAACAGAATATTCCAGACCAGTTTGGGCGCGTTAAGAAATTTAAGTAAAACACAGAGAAAAGCGATACACTGAAATTGTGTTCGATTATTCTTCTCTGCCTACAGCGATGCACACATAAACAGGTCCGCTGATTCATTTCATTTCATTGGCGTACGCATCAAACAAGAACTAGCTCTGCTTTTCTACACACTGGCCTGACAGAAAACTACCGAAAAGACGTTGGCCGCAGAGAAGAAGAGCGAAAATGTCCTAACCGAAAATATTTTGGGCACAATTTCACTTTAGGTGCTAATTTGAAATTCGATTTTTGGACTAAGTTTTTCAACTTTAGCAAATTTCGGGCGTTGAATCCAAAGGTGTTCTGATTCTGGAACGAAAAAGGAAGGCAACTTTGAGAATAAGCGAAATTTTTCCGCTCTAACCTATTTCGCAAGATAGAGGATGGGCTCGATTTTTCTCATCTCCCATAATTTTAATAGTCTGGTTCCGGCCGTGAAATACCTCAATCAATAGCTCTCGACGAGCCAAGGAAAATGAGCTATTCTCAGCTGGAAGATGGCTGAGCTAAGAAAGTTGGTGCGCAAAATCCTGAAAATTCCGGATTTCACGCCTTCGACTTCGATGCCATTCTCGGTCCACCACAAATTAACATTAGTTTTGCGATACTAATGTTAGTTTTTTTATCGGTTTTGACAACACTGATTGATATTTCGTTCTTTTTCATATGCGAAGTTTTCACAATGCGAAGTTTATTACTTTGATTGTTTTAAAAGTAAATGTTCACTGGAAAATCATTGACATTTTGTTCTCGAAAGATGGTAGTGTTTCACAATCTTAAAAACTGCCCCATTTCGCAATCCTATTTGTATAACGCTGCCTGGTACAGTTTTTATTTTGCACCGATGGGATCTAGAAAGTTTTGAAGTAAAAATGAATCATTTCTATTTTTGCTAGAAAATTATGTCTGTCGGCGGTTTAAGCACACAATTATAATTGAACACAACCTTTTCTTTCACAAAAGCTATATTTCCTGCTGTATTAGTCACTTTTAGGCTACGGAAGTAAAGCTGATACGTTTTTAAAGTGTTTATTTTGTGCTGGAAAGAACTTATGGCGGCGATTTCAACACCCACTTCTTTCTAATCAAAAGCGCGTTTTCCTTTTTCCATTCACAAAATTTATTTGCTGATGATTTGTTTTCGCCATTTCCATGTTTCTGGAGCTGCTGGATATACGAATAATTTCTATTTTTCTAAAACCATCTGTCTAACAATCGTTTCGTAATCCTTTTCTTCGTTATACAGCAAAAAATTGTATCTTTCTAAACAAGTAGAAAATGCTATTTTTAAAATGATTAATTTTTAAAGCGTTGATAAGCACTGACAAGAATAGTTTCTGTCAAGCAGTGTTGAGGAGCTGCTCTCTAATTGCTACTAAGTTATTTCCATTTTTAGGTGCCACATTGCTTTCACATCACAAAAATTTTGCTTCAGAATAGACATTTAAGCATCGAATAGAGCCGTATTTTGGATTGCCCAAAGAGAGAAAATAGGTCCATTGGTTGACATTTAGACCTAAGAAAGACCTGTTTTTCTTTAGAATAGGTCCAAAATCTTATCCCTGCTTCAAATGTGAATCACATTTGAGCTTTGAATGTGGACCACATTTGAGCGTTGAATGTGGATCACATTTAAGCGTTGAATGTGGATCACATTTGAGCTTTGAATGTGAACCACATTTGAGCTTTGAATGTGGATCACATTTGAGCTTTGAATGTGGATCACATTTTTTCTCTCTTTGGGCAATCCAAAATACGGCTCTATTCGATGCTTAAATGTCTATTCTGAAGCAAAATTTTTGTGATGTGAAAGCAATGTGGCACCTAAAAATGGAAATAACTTAGTATCAATTAGAGAGCAGCTCCTCGAATGTGAACCACATTTGAGCTTTGAATGTGGATCACATTTGAGCTTTGAATGTGAACCACATTTGAGCTTTGAATGTGGATCACATTTGAGCTTTGAATGTGAACCACATTTGAGCTTTGAATGTGGATCACATTTGAGCGTTGAATGTGAACCACATTTGAGCTTTGAATGTGGATCACATTTGAGCTTTGAATGTGAACCACATTTGAGCTTTGAATGTGGATCACATTTGAGCTTTGAATGTGAACCACATTTGAGCTTTGAATGTGGATCACATTTGAGCTTTGAATGTGAACCACATTTGAGCTTTGAATGTGGATCACATTTGAGCTTTGAATGTGAACCACATTTGAGCTTTGAATGTGGATCACATTTGAGCGTTGAATGTGAACCACATTTGAGCTATGAATGTGGATCACATTTGAGCTTTGAATGTGAACCACATTTGAGCTTTGAATGTGGATCACATTTGAGCGTTGAATGTGAACCACATTTGAGCTTTGAATGTGGATCACATTTGAGCTTTGAATGTGAACCACATTTGAGCTTTGAATGTGGATCACATTTGAGCTTTGAATGTGAACCACATTTGAGCTTTGAATGTGGATCACATTTGAGCTTTGAATGTGAACCACATTTGAGCTTTGAATGTGGATCACATTTGAGCTTTGAATGTGAACCACATTTGAGCTTTGAATGTGGATCACATTTGAGCGTTGAATGTGAACCACATTTGAGCTTTGAATGTGGATCACATTTGAGCTTTGAATGTGAACCACATTTGAGCTTTGAATGTGGATCACATTTGAGCGTTGAATGTGAACCACATTTGAGCTTTGAATGTGGATCACATTTGAGCTTTGAATGTGAACCACATTTGAGCTTTGAATGTGGATCACATTTGAGCTTTGAATGTGAACCACATTTGAGCTTTGAATGTGGATCACATTTGAGCTTTGAATGTGAACCACATTTGAGCTTTGAATGTGGATCACATTTGAGCTTTGAATGTGAACCACATTTGAGCTTTGAATGTGGATCACATTTGAGCGTTGAATGTGAACCACATTTGAGCTTTGAATGTGGATCACATTTGAGCTTTGAATGTGAACCACATTTGAGCTTTGAATGTGGATCACATTTGAGCGTTGAATGTGAACCACATTTGAGCTTTGAATGTGGATCACATTTGAGCGTTGAATGTGAACCACATTTGAGCTTTGAATGTGGATCACATTTGAGCTTTGAATGTGAACCACATTTGAGCTTTGAATGTGGATCACATTTGAGCGTTGAATGTGAACCACATTTGAGCTTTGAATGTGGATCACATTTGAGCTTTGAATGTGAACCACATTTGAGCTTTGAATGTGGATCACATTTGAGCTTTGAATGTGAACCACATTTGAGCTTTGAATGTGGATCACATTTGAGCTTTGAATGTGAACCACATTTGAGCTTTGAATGTGGATCACATTTGAGCTTTGAATGTGAACCACATTTGAGCTTTGAATGTGGATCACATTTGAGCTTTGAATGTGAACCACATTTGAGCGTTGAATGTTTGTAGCATTTTGGATTTGAACGTGAACCACATTTAGACTTTAACAGATATTTTAGTCTTATAAGCTATATTTCCTGCTGATTACTAATCGTTTAAAAACGTATCAGCTTTACTTCCGTAGCCTAAAAGGGACTAATCAGTGATAAGTCACTTTTAGACTACGAAGTTAAGCTGATATGTTTTTGAAGCGCTAGCGAGAGCTAGTATTCTACATTCTTATTCCGAGATCAAACTCATTAAGATTCATCATTTAGACTACAAGAATAGTTTCTGTTAAGCAGTGTTGAGGATTTAATTAACTTTGTTTATTTATAATATACAATTTCAGTTTACATTAACTTTTGCTCTATCGAATGGCTGAATCAACAGTTGAACAGGTACGTGTAATTTTATGCTTCAGTTTAGTTTACTAAAAATTTAATCAAACCGCCAAATTCTGTGGAAGAAAATCGTTTAAGCTTAGGCTGCATCTGGTTCTTTTATCAAATTACCCCTGAATAGACTTTGCTCGGATCTTCCTCGTTTTTTCCAGGAAAGCCCTTTTGCTTTACTCAGCGGGCCAACAATGTCTAGGGATCGGCGAGCCCGAGCTCGAGCTTTGCCGAGCTTTCGAGCCCGAGCCCGGGTAGGTCGGGCTCGCCGACTTTTGCCGATCCCTAACAATGTCCTATTGAATTGAACCTTATCTGAATCAATGTTCTTTAAAAAATCGATACTGATAACCTAAAGTTCACATATATTTAGCGTGTTGCCTCATCAACCGCAGTGGTCGGTATTCGGGTGAAAGTAGAGAATGTTCAAAAGCTTTTTGTATGCAGCGACTTGCGTTACACTCGTCCGTTTTACTCTGGGGAATTTCGACAAGCTGAATCAGGTAATATATTTCATAGATATGAGGAAACGAAACCTATTCTTTGCTGATTTTTTCCGAAAATCAAAAATTTTGTACTTTCGGGAATTTTTCAATCTCATATTGGCTACTATTTTTGAACGAAATCAGTGATGTCAAAATCTATAGAAAAACTATCGGATAGTTTGGCAAACTATTTTTTTCGGAACTATTAAATGGTTTTGCTTGCCATAGAATGGGTTTTGAAGGGATAAGGATTTAGAGCAGGAGATTAGCGATATCAAACAAACGTTTCTTTGTGGGATTAACGTTTCTAAGCTGGGGATTAGGGATTCCAAGACCGGTATTTGGGATTTTAAGCTCTGGATTAAGGATTCTAAGGTCGGGAATAACCTTACTAAGCTCGTGAATAACATTACTTTGACTCATTCCTTGACGTCAAAAGAAATTTAGCCCTACATGTTATTTAGAGTTCAACCACTCCCACTTTCACTACTCAAAACTCCCAGAGAAAACAATCAGAAAACACACAAACCTCAATTTGGAAATGCAGCAGAACAAGATTCAATTCGTGACTGAGGATCAAATGGTTGTGAGGACAATTTATTTCAAAGCTGCGTATTATATGACGAGAGTTTCAGGGTAAGCCGCATTATTCTCTTTAGAGTAAAATTATATATCATTTTGTATCAATATACCATTTGGACTCTCGAAGTTTTATTTAGGGCGAGAAAAGTCCATTCATACTTTTTGAGTTTTTTCGATCTTGGTTTTTGTACACTGGTGATGTGTTCTAGAGCTTATACTATTCCCATTTTCCTCAATAATTGTGATTTGAAATATTAGTCCTGGCGGCAATTATGCTATTATGAGGCGTGGCCTATAGTCTGGCTTGACAGCCAGACTGGTCCTATCCCACATACAAGCTAATGAGCCCGCCTCCAGAGTCTGCCTATAAAAGCGCCTGATCGAGCTTGATTCAGTTCAGTTTCATTGCATTCACTCATCGCATTCATTCCTACTCTCAATTTGCATTCTCATTGCTCTCAAATCAAACTCAATCAAGTGTCATTTATCAAGTACAGAAACTGGAATAAAAGGCTTAAATAAACTCAGGTCTTAAACGCACGAAAATACATAACAACTGGATTTATTTGGTAAAGTGGCACGAATTTGACGATATTTTTGTTTCAAAAACACACTTATGGTAACTTTAGGGTAATTGACTTATATAATTGCTGACTCCCGTTTAGAATCTTGTATTTTACTAATAGTTTTTTGCATTCATTTCACTAATTGTGAAATGTTACAACTACCTTATGTTAAATTTGAACATGCCACGGATAAGCACTCTTGCAAATTTTTTTGCCAATGGCTTTCCAATATCGTAGTCATTTGTTATGAAGAGATAGATACATTCTTTTTTAATTATGATACTTTACTAAGAAACCGTTGTGCGTCCGAAGCTGCGTCAGTCAGTCCACTGGCGTTTAGACCCCTTCCCCTGCTCATTTCCGGGCAAGTGATAGCTTAAAATGTTCGTACGGATGTGCTGATACAGATTTTCAAAAAATTTAGACAAAATATAGACAAAATTTTTTAGACCATTTTTTAGACAAAAATTTTTTTTCGTCGCGAAACGCCGCGATAGCGGCGGTGCTTTTGCTAGCTAATAGGCTTCCCCATTTACACACTTTTACAAGCGCCGTAGGCGCTTGTAATATGTTACTAAAATAGCGTATGCACCAGGGCTGCTTCCGGTAACAAAAAGCATGCATTTAGGCAAAATTTTTGCAAATTAGCACCGAAATTGGAAAAAAATTTCAAATTTGGCGCCAAAAATTGAAATATCCGGTTATCCGGATATCCGGTATCCGGTCAATATCCGGTGTTTTTTTACTATCCGGTATCCGGTCCGGCTTTTTTTTACTATCCGGTATCCGGTCCGGCTTTTCGAAATGCCGGATGCAGCCCTGGTATGCACGTATTTTAAATTTGATAATGATTTGAAACGCGTATCAAACATCTCTTAATTTCATATATTTAGAAAAAAAGATCAAATCATACGGATCAGAGCCGGTCAAAATACTGGAGAGAATAACTCTTATTTTCTGGAATGGGACATTTCACTTACTGAAGAAGAAAATAGACATTTCATCACGAACCTAAATTCGGAAAAAGATTCATTTTGCGAATCAATGAGAAAGTCGTCTGCAAATGAACCCTTCGGTAAACACGGTGGCCGCTTGAATCTAACAATAGAGGTAGAACCGGTGACATACGCTACTGTCTTTGATGCTTTAGAAGATGGCTGTCAATGCGCGTTCGGCGCTTTTCTATACTATAGTAAGTTATATGAGATCAAGGGTGGACCTTAGGCGCCTGGACGTCTCTCTATACTTAACTACAGTGGCCACACTATTTCGTACATTATACACAACAACAGGCACAAAGGAGTTAGTGATGAAATCACGAATCATCATAGGCAAAAATCGGTCCGCCGGACCGATTTTTGTCTATGCTGCAGAACAAAGGAAGCATATTCATTGTGTAAAAGATAGCCATTGATTTTTTATTTCATTGTGTATGTCTACGAAATAGTGTGGCCGCTGTAGTTAAAGTATAGAGAGACGTCCAGGCGCCTAAGGTCCACCCTTGATCTCATATAACTTACTATAGTATAGAAAAGCGCCGAACGCGCATTGACAGCCATCTTCTAAAGCATCAAAGACAGTAGCGTATGTCACCGGTTGTACCTCTATTGTTAGATTCAAGCGGCTTTGTTTCAAGCCAGCTTTGTTCAAGGGTGGACCTTAGGCGCCTGGACGTCTCTCTATACTTAACTACAGTGGCCACACTATTTCGTACATTATACACAACAACAGGCACAAAGGAGTTAGTGATGAAATCACGAATCATCATAGGCAAAAATCGGTCCGCCGGACCGATTTTTGTCTATGCTGCAGAACAAAGGAAGCATATTCATTGTGTAAAAGATAGCCATTGATTTTTTATTTCATTGTGTATGTCTACGAAATAGTGTGGCCGCTGTAGTTAAAGTATAGAGAGACGTCCAGGCGCCTAAGGTCCACCCTTGTATGAGATTATTGTAAAGCAATACGTTCATACAATCCACAATGTCACCGTTTTTAGACTAGTTAAATTGACTCAATGCTATTTGTACTCTATCCCTAATACTGGTACTTGGCTGCTGTCACAGTATTTGGTTAGACCTCTTCCCTACCACCTACAGGGCCAAGATTGGTGTGTTCCCTAGGCTTTGAAAAGTTCGGGTTCGAAGGGATTTAGGGGAATCTCGGAATCCTGCGCGAGTTATGGGGTCTCGAATATTCCAGAGGCATTTGTCGAGGCTTGAGGCGGAACTCACGTAAAACCGCAGTTTTTCACGTGAATTTTTTATTATGTAAATCTACCCCGCTAATCACTAATCCGGTGTCAGGTTTTACCTGGACACTACGCCAAGGCACGATGTTTATTGCGGTTCCGGGACAGGTGATGGGCTGATTCTCTTCTTCTCTACTGGGATTTTTTGTGACCCTGTTCATGACCACGGTGTCAGATTTGGATTTCTGGTTAGAGAAATCACTAGTGATTTTACCTACGCTAGGGCATTACACCCTGTGATCGCGCGCAAAGCACCCGATCTTCCTCTATGGAATACGAAAAAGCTTACAACACAGATGTATTGGATAGATTTGCACTGTTTTAAATAGAGAATTTGTAAAAATTTTAAAAACAATGAATTATTAACAAAAACATTTTAGTTCACAAGTCAAAAACGATGCAAGTTTCGAATAATATAGTGGTGTCTTTTGCCGGCAACGTTGATGAAATCGCTAAAGTCAACAAGAAATTTGAGGAAAAACTTGGTTCGACGGATGAACAAGGACAACTAATCAGGTAAGAATATGCATTTTATGTAAAG